>JACXIV010000155.1:147404-437166 GCA_014737475.1 Bombus confusus
GGGGGGGGGGGGGGGGGGGGGGGGGGGGGGGGGAGGCTGTATTCTCGTCGTCGAAAAATTCATTTAACGTTCCTTCGATTCTGCGTCGTTTTAAACAGACTCTGGATAACCGATGTTCCGTGACGGGACGCTCTAAAAGGGTTAATAAAATTGCACCAGCAATATGCATACTTGCGGAGAACTTTGAGAATGGCCGGTGGGACGAACAAGCTGACGCTTCTTGCCTCCAACAACCTGATCTTCTTTTCTCTTCTTCTTTTTCTTCCCGCTGCAGACGCAGTTTGTTTGAAACTTCGTTTGCACTCGGTTAAGGGAAGTTAGGGAGGGAAAAAGCGCGCTTAGGCAGCTCGTCTGCTGCCGGCTAAACGCCGATTCCGGAACGCTTCAACAGACGGCCAAGGACTAACTGAATCACCCTACTCCGCCGATATGAACTCAATTTCGCGTTGTTTCGGGGCGTGGGGTTAATTTTGGCGTCGCTCGGCACAGCGTTGATACCGGTGGCTCGTTTTTGGCGCTAGCCTTTGGAAACCGTGGACGAGAAGATCAGAGGTTTCTTTCTTCCTAGGGCTGATGGCTTTGAGACAACAGCGTTGGCTAAATTGGGGGTTTCAGCGGCGATGACTCCTTTGGAAGTGGCCGCGTTAACTTACAGCTTCCAAAGAGGAAACTGTTGATTTTGTAAAAAAAGAAAGACACTTCGGCGGCTATGCGTTCTACATACTTTTCTTTAATCAGTTCAACGATATATTCAAACTTTATGGAAATGATTCGATAGCGGAAACGAGGAAAAAGCAGACGAGAGCCATTTGAAAATTTAAACCGATGGCCAGGATTCCAATTTATTCGGTGAATGTGAAGATTTGATGAACCTTCCGAGTGGTGAAAGCGGAGATTCAATGAGCGAATCGCGTTAAAAAGTAATTAGACCGGACCGCGAGTTCGCTAAATATTTACTGATATAATTCGCGGCCAAGAGTAGCTTTTGATTAAAACGAAAAACGTTCCCCTTGGAAATGGAAAATTCGCTGGGTTTTCTTAAATTTCATCGTGCAACTCGAAGCCAGCCATTCTCTCTATCCCCTGATAGCGCAAAGATATAATATTTATCGATTGTTAAATTAAATATTCCGTTCTACGTTGTTTTCGTTCGTTCTAAAACGCGTTATTATTTTTCAAATGCAGGAAAGACCGCGAAGCTAAGCACGGCGTTCCATCAAATTCCGATGTTTGGCCGCGTAACTTAATATTTCGACGGGCTTTTAAACGAGATGGTGCGCGTACGGTAACGAATTCTTTAGAATTTCCATGGTTTTACAAAGGAAAAAACCACGGCTGTACCATTCCGATGTAACAAACGGACGAAAAATCACGCCTCGATGGGGGAATTCTGCTATCGTAAATGGAATTTCGATCCGTTAAATACTCGCCGATGGCGTGGCTGTGTGCGCGAAAAAATAGAAGAACGCAACGGGAAAACATGTCGGCGAAGGTTCAAACAAATTTGCCCGCAACGTATGCTGATTTTCGGAACGCGTTCCGTGCGTTATCGAATGATTCGCGGGAACCGCGGTCTTGTTAGCGACGCGTTGCAAAACGCACTGTGATCGGTTTACATTTTATTCAACGCGAGAGACAAGCTCGCGTGCACGCACACATGAAAATCTGCGTGAACGTGAATATAATGTTTGCATGTGTTTATCCGGCGTATTTTGCCGTGTAATAAAAATCGCTAATATTTTCGTTACGACCTGACCGGGGAACGAATGGCACGCGTAATAAAAAGAATTATTATCGAACTCGATGTTACTCGAAACTTATTTTTACACGTAGCCGGGCGTCAGCGTGTGGGCGCGAAAAAAAAACGGAAACAAAAATGAAAACTGCGTCGAGAGTGGAAAAGCGTACACATGTCCCGAACCGTTTCGCAGGATAAAGAAAATATTAATAAAAACCAGCGTCACGTTTGCAAATCCCGATTCATTTGCCGCATTACAGACAATGATTTATTCGCGCATGTATTCCTCGATTAATATCGAGCCGCGCATCCGATTACAGCCAACGAATGACTTATCGTTGCCGCGTCCATCTCCGATCCATCTACCCCTGCAACATTTTTAATCGTCCATCCATGTTCTTTTTATTCTTTCCGTTAATCTTCGATCGAACGGAAAAATTGTAACCGCTTCGTTCTTTTGCTGCAGAAAGAACGTATTGTCATCGTTGCGCGTTTTCTTTTTTACTTTCGCTATTCGATTATTTCGCTTTTCCGATGCCCGTAAAAGGAGCAGAAATGTCAGTAAAATGTATTTTAAATGAGACATATGTTCGAAATTAACGTTGAATAAAATATTATGCTTTATTCGGCGTGTTTCGAAAGCAGAAATAAAATTTCCCATTGTGCGCACCCGTAATTTTAATCCGAATTGACGACAAAAATAATTCCCATCCATTATGAAAGAATTAAAAATGTAAAACAAATAAAAAAAAAAAAAAAAAAAAAAAAAAAAAAAAAAAAAAAAAAAAAAAAAACGAGGAAGCCGATCGTACCAAGTCCCCAAATTTCTACATTGCCAAAATTCAAACTCGAAACTCAACTATTCCATTCGTCCCCGACCCCCTGTAACTTTAAACCAATCCTTGCATCCGCAATTTAGCACACCCACTCTATTCATCTCTCCCCTGCTCCCACGCCTCGTGATAGTCCTCGATCGTCTCGGAGGCAAGCGGAAGACCGTAGCCAGCAAAGGGAACGCAGAGTCAGCGAGTCGGGGAGAGCCCGTAGGGGTGGAAAGAGGGTGGCAGACAAGACCTCGCGGGTGGTTCAAGTTCGCCTATCGACGCCGCCGGTATTTATTCGACGTTCGCCGTTCACCCTCTGGGAACGCGATTGTAACTGCTCTTTTAACCCTCCGTCGGCGCGTACTCGAGAGCGGCTGAGCGTGGATAAGGGAGAAGTTATGGACACGGAGGCTGCGTGAGCTGTGAATGCGAAATTCGAGAAGTTTCGCGGTAACGGGATAAAGTGGAGGCTTTGTAAACTGAAGGGCGTGTAAAGAGTTGTTCGTCCAACGGGGCGGGGGCAAAGTGGCGTTTGCAAATTGGAACAGCCGGAATTTTTATCGAGAGATTCGCGCGAGGTTCTTCTACCAGCAGAAAATCTCCTATTTCCGCGAGATTGCGTCGTCGGTTTTCAAACAATCGGCCAAACGGTGGAAACAAAGGTCGCGGCTTGCACGGTGACGGCGTCGAGACGATTTCAATTGGCTTCGTTTCCAGCAATATCGACGACGTTTCTCGTTATTATCGGCGTCAAAATCGACAGCCGCGTAACGCTACGAGGGCAGCGAGCGAGAGAATAGAAAATACGAAAAGGAGGAACGGAGAGGAAGCGAAATCTTGTCGATTCCTCTGGTCCCTTGATAACCTCCGCCGTTCTTCCACGGGGAATGTTCCCCACCCTTTCGGATGTCGCGAAACACCCTCCCCCTCTCTACAGCTCGCTTTAATATATTTCTCTCTTTTCGCTTGATTCTACCTTGCTACCCTCTTGCTGGTAGATTGCGTCTCGGTGACGAGCAGCAGAGGCTGCTTTCGCTCGATTTCCTGAGCGCGACACAGACGAGGCGAAATCCGCGTCGACGCGCGCCGATAAGGCGTCGTTCCTTCGCTGACAACTGCTCGATCGCGAGCTGCGGGCCAGGAGACGCCCTTTTACGAGGCGAATTGCCGCGATACGAAACGCGTCGAACGAACAACAATCTCGAACATTGGTAACGAGTGCCTGGAAAATGTCTCTGTTCTCGGGCAATGCGGTGAAATGTCCTGGGTGCGATTTTTGGACAAATGTACGGTATCCATGTAGGTGTGAGAGATACGGTTATAGGAGACACAGAGACGATACCGTTGTATCGCAATTTCCCACGTGAATTTAAGGGGTGTGATAGAAAAAGGGTTGTAAAAATGACAGCGTCGGCCGGCAGGGATAGAAATTGAGAACATCGGCGAAATCCTCGGCAACGCACGAGAGCCAGCGATGCATCGATCGTATTTGTATCGTCGAGCGAATGGGGTGAATGCTTTATGACCGCGTTTGATAAAATCTTCGAAATTGCGTGTATAATATCGAGGGGAAAGCAGGCTGAGATATAGGAACATTTTTTTTTTCTTTTTTTGACAGAAATTACTGTTCTTGAATGTAGTTAAAATTACACGATAGTCAAAAGAATTTGGTTCTACATTTGATAGAATTATTGTCCCGATAATCATTAATATCAGTTACACAATAATTAATAGTTACATGACAAATTAATATATCTACTTTCAAACATATAGAAAAGTATTCTTACACGCGTCATTTCTATCGAGCTTTCGCGTTCCGACGTAAAAAATTCTGTTACTTTAACGACAAGCAAGATTCCTTCTTCCAAATTCTTATTTGATATTATTACACCGATTTCTTATCAGTAGAACGAGTCAATAATAAGTCAGGCATGTCTCGCAAACATCGCAGCACAGCTTTGCACGAAACATACGTCGCACCACCCAATTTCAATAGATCGTCATCCTCCATCGGTATGTCACATTCTTCCAAGAAGAAAGAAACGTGAACCATCGTTAGTCTGAAAATCATACAACAAACTATTAAAACAGAAAGCTACCCTCTCACACGCACACACTGTCGTTTCCATTATACCTTCGCATGACAACCTGAAAAATTCCATCGCTCTAACGACGAGAAGACTCCTTTTTCCCCAGCAAGAAGTCGGTAGAACGAGTCAACCATAAATCCGACACGCTCTACAAACGTCTTTAAACAACGCTACATAAAAAATACCTCATCCCACGCAGTTTCAACGAATCACCCTCCATCCGTACACTCTATATCTCCCCGAGCAGAAACGAAAACATCCACGGAAGATTCCCCGTAACAAGACGTGCGTCGGTTCATTCGCAGCATTACACGCGAGTAAATGCATAGGGGATGGTTGACGCGGTCGTGGCGCGTTTCTGCTTCAGTTTACTTAACGTCGTCTACTATCCACTCGAAGTGGTGTCCGACGTCTGGCATGCGGGTGCACAATGATGGAAAAGCGAGAGTGTTGCCGCGGGTATAGCCAAGGCGAAAGGGGATGGTTCGAAGATCGGTCGGGATGGGACGATCGACTCTCTGTTTGAGAACGAATACCGGCCTGTGTTCTAGTTAATAGCGAACCATAGACGAGACCCGCACTCGCCCTTCCGGCGTGGCTGTGAAAGACCATCTGCTTCCTCCGCTTTTCCTCTCTCATGCTGTTTTCTCAGCGGACAGAGAATGAGAGGTCAGCCGTCTCGAAATTTCATGCGGAAAGAAAAACACGAGCAAAGGCGATTAATCGTTCGTTGCTGGCTCGACCCCTTCTTCCGCATAATTGATCCGGGGAATATCGAGAGTGAGAGAGAGAGAGAGAGAGAGAGAGAGAGATTTGATTTATTTTGCCACGACCTTGGAAGGTTTTTTTCATCGATGAGAGATGAGAAGCGCTTTCTTTCAGCTGGGAACGTGAAACCCGAGGGATAATGAGTGGACTCGGTTGGATTTCGTCTGGATCATTGAAATCTCCCGCGGCAAGGGGAGCTCCAGGTCAGTAGATTTGGGAGATTGACTTCAAGAACGAAGGATCAACAGATTGATGAAATCTACGGCTTTCCTTTATGATTGTTCTTTAAATTAATCGAGCCACTTTGACAGTTAAACCGATCGACTTCGTCGTGATAAGTTCTTTGCTTTGTAAAAGGTGAAACAGTTATCATATTACGCTGGTCTTCGAGTTAAGAAAGTTAGTTTCGGTGAACCGGTTTCGCTTCTGAGTGATTCAATTATCACTCGAACGTTGAATCCTCTCCTTCTCTAAAAATAATAAATGAAACCTGAAAGAATGCTCATCATCTACCTGTAAAAGTCAAACCTCCATGCGTGCAAACAGTTGTACTCGTCACGAGAAATAACAACTTTTGCCAATTCATTACCGAGTCCGATATAAGGCTTCCTGCTATTAAAATCCTCAAAAATTCTGCAATTCCCTCAACGAGATCCGTAGAACAGGATTTCGCTAGTAATGGACAAGGGTAAAAAAAGCAAGGGTAAAGCTATTGTATCAAGCAACTGAAACAGTCGAAATGCACTTCACCAGGGAAGACTCACTACCAACGCAGTCGCATAGCGTCGTAGATGGTCGTCGAACGATTAGCAGCTCGGCATGCAACTCGTCCGCATACCGATGCAACAACGTGTTGCGCACTGGCCGTCTCTGGATATTCGATCTGGAGCACACTAAATCACGATAATGGGGCAGTCGAGAAAAAAGAAGAAGAGGGAGACAACAGAATTTGGGAACACGAGGACGAAACAGCGTTAAGGTGTCGGCATTGGCGATTTCGCTAGAGGAATCGAGCTCTGAGGAGTTTTTTCGCCCGTCTGAAGCGTGTGTCGGCAGAACTTCTGCAGCAGATTGAAAATGGAGAGATTGCTGTCGAAACGAAAGAGAAAAGGCAGGCACGCCAGGTAAAGAAGAAGAGGGAGGGCAAACGTAAGATGAAACGAAGGAAAATAAATAAGGTAGAAGGAAGATATATTGATTCGGAAGAAACAAAAATGAAATAAATTGCTAGAAGGGAGCGTAACGACACGAAAGACAGTGAGAAGCTGGAAGCAACTGGGAGCAAGGCAAACACGAGGATCGTCGAAAGAGAGAGATACCGTAGGATAAAATCAACAATGACGGAACGAAAGCAATGGAACAAACATGAACGACGCTCAAAGGAAAGGTTTCTAACGAGACGAACGACGGGAACCCAGAGTCTTGGAGATTCATATTAATTGCTCGTTAATTCCCATCGTCTTGCCGTGCAACTGAAACAAACTAATTGTTGAACAGCGAGATCCTCTCGCTGAAAATTATCACCTCGGGGTCGTCGAGTCACGAGAGAATTAAGGTCCGTAGAAACTCGTCGCTGCTTTCCGTTTCGTTCCGTTCCGCGGTGTCATAGTCGGTGCGTTCTCGTTTGAGAGATTCGTTCATACGGGCCGAATTAATAACTTGTCTCGGAAAATTACTGAGTTACCATCTCTAGAAAATGTAATTCCTAGAACATCATTGTACAGGAGGATAATATCTCGTACTCTATATTGTAAGAGGCGCAACGACAGAAAGAAGATTGTAACTGCGAAGAGTCATCCAAGAAAGACTCGCATGTCTAAAAAATATTGGTTCTCCTATATTAACTTTTCCTTGTATTGACTTTCTGTACATAAATCGAATAAATCGAATTTAATATATCCTGGAATATGCACGCAAGAGAACCTCGTAAAGACGTTAAAAGGTAATTTGGACAATAGATATAATATATTAAATAGAAACGTAATGGAATCATGTAAATATAGAATTTTTACAAGCTGTATAATGTAATATTCGCTCCAGAATCCAGACCGAATAAATTGAGTGAATCGGAAAGAATGCGGGACAATTTTCGCTCGTCTGAAATAGAATTTTAATAAGGTCGATCGACCTTGCCAACCCTCGTCATTGCAAACGATACGGAATCGCTCCTCTTAATTTCCTAAACCGGAGCCCTTTAAAAATTACAAGCATCGGGAGAGTCGAAGCTACGGCAATCGAAGGATTTCCATCTAAACGGTTGCAACTTTAATGCGCTTTCCTTCTGACCAATCAGCGCGTAATTGAAGCCACCAGGGATTAATTGGACGACGAACATCGTCGGGCGGACAGTTTCCAGTCAATTATTCGCCGATCGTCGTCACCGATCATAATCGGTTTATAAACTGATCGTTAAAAGTTCCATCCATTCCTTCGTAGATCTTCGCGTTCCTTTGAATTTGTCGAGCGAATGATACGGAAGCTATACGGATGTTACTGAAATTGCGACGCAATCGAAAAGGAGACGATTCCTCGCGTAAAGGTAAATCAGAAAGTTCTACGTTCCTTTTTTCACATTCCACATCCTATATCATGTACGCCGCAAACAATACTCTGTATTTTCCATATCTTATACTCACACTTAATCTCTGTCCTACTTTTCACATTGTTCACATTGTTCGCATACTCCACATTTTATATCCAACATTTTTTATCGCACATCTTTCATATGTTTTTTCCCACGTCCAATGTCGAATATTTATTGAACCATATCCCACAATCCGCCTCGCGAATCCTCCTCCACTCCAAATCAAGCTACCAATTTTCTCAAACCCGTGTCCCATATTCTATGTCCTAAAACATCATAAATCAGACATAAGAAAAAAAGAATGGAGTTCATGAAGATGCTAAAACAAATATACGCTCTTCTCGCAAAACGTAAGACACAGGCCATAAATTTCCCGTAACAAATCGTCGCTTCGCATAAACGAAATTTACTATCCTGCAAAATGGAATTAGCTTTGCCACGGCACGTCGATTCGGTGGCCCGATTCTCCAGAATCTCAGAGGTACTAGTTGAAACAAAATTGCTAATTTTATTTGTAGACTAAATACACTTCCAACAGAGTTCGCTTAATTCCTGGATAATATAGAGGTAGGTAGATGTACATAAATATAATATAATATACTGAGCGTTTCAGCTGATATTGACATCTTGATTTACGTCAGTATTATTATCCGCAGCGAAAAATGTTTCAGATAAAAGTTGAATGGCTTTAAGGCGGCCATATCCTGATGTTATTAGCTTCTCTGTAGGTGGGCGTGTAAAGATAATGCGAAGGCCGACTTTGTTTTTTTCTTTTTTTTAAATGGATCATGAATTTTTTTAATACGTTAATCGATGCAGCTCGAGATTCTCTATAAAAAATTTCTCTACTTATGTCGACAAACTGTTGGTTTAATAGATACTTTGACTTTTATCTTGTAAAACTTATAACATGAAAGACAATGAAAGACGCAGGGCGCTGCTACTCACGAAAGTACAAGCGAAAAGATACAAATTTGTTTTCCTTGTTTTTCATACGATAAGTTTTACAAAATAAAAGTTAAAATATTTACTTCCAGCCATGCAACTTTTTATCTGAAACATTTCTCGCCACGGATAATAATAGTGACGTAAATCAAGATGTCAATATCAGGTGAGACGCTCTGTATATTATATATATTATACATGTTTTAGTTGGTACTTGTTCAATCATTCATGCTCTGGACACTTATCCGCGTTTAATAATATATTGGTATAACGCGGGAATAATTATATATCGCTGTTAGTGTCAATTTATTTGCATGTTTAATAATTTATTATTAAAAGTAGCTGAATTCATCACTGGTTTACATCATCGCCCGCGGTAAACAAGCGAATGAAAATTGGCTTGTCGATATAATTACTGGAATACGATTGAAAAGCAAAAACACAACACAATTATTGATTTCTAAATTAGTAATATGATTCTAATATTACATTAATAATTCAATTCTATTGAAACAATCGCCATTATTTACCTATTCACCAATTTCTATCAGCTCAAACATCTACAAATTTTGACACATTCACTGGAAAAAGACAAGATAAATTGATGCATTTTCGTAGAAGCGACAGATGTAATTATTAAGATAGGAGTAATATTTTAACCTTATGGCGAGCAATATTTAAGAAATTTCGAAAGCAACGAAAATATACGCGTAAACTAAAACCAAATAAAATAACAATTTTGTTAATACTCTTATTATCGAAAAAGCGCCGAATTTTGAAACTGTTCCTCTGTAGAAAATAGGAGATGTGACTTATCGTGTTCTTTTTCTTTAGTCTTTGATTAGAAAGACAAACAAATTAGAGGACAATATATATTCAAGAGAGATAATGATTAAAATAAAAACATTCCTAAAAAAAAAAGAACAACTTTGGGAGTAAGCCATACATTTTAGAAGAATAGCAGGAAATGTTTTAATCAACTTCAAAATTGGATACCGCGTAAGCTCGAATTTACCAAACGCGAGTTCGGATGGCGAGCGTTGAAAGCTTTCTTTCCATTTATCGAATAGTCCATCGAACGAAAGCAATAACTACATGTCCCTGTGCTCACGTTCCCACCGGAAACGACAGTGTAATTCGATCCAGAAACGACACCGGTCGTTCCGCGGCTCTTCGACTCGATAACGGCCGCGCGTTGCGCCAGCCGGCGGCCGACAATTACCAAACTTTACTACTTAAAAGCACGAGTCGACGGCCTCGGCGTTGACCCGCGATCATTAGCGCCTGGGGAAAACGCGTTTCCAGCGCAGCGTATCAGCCGGAACGGCCGTCATTGAACTGCTTGACGACATAACACCATCTAATGGGGGCTGCATTAGGACGTTCGTCTATCGGAGGAAGCTTAAACCACCAGGCGTACCAGGCTTTCGCCTCTGCCGATAAACGCGACTAGACTGTCTATTTTTACGGCCTGGGGACGCGTTGTCTTTACGTTTGGACTAGTGCTGGTTTATATGGGTGGAAAGAATAAAGCTCGATGGCGAATTGGTTAGATTCCTGGGAAAAGAAGTAAAAATGCTTTCAACTGTGTATAGCACACGATTCAGACGCGAGTTATATTTGGAAAGAAATGGAGTACGAATTATTGGGTTTTTATTCAGCTTGTTCGATACTGACGTTGGTTAGGATAATTCAATTGTAAGAATTCTTAGTAGTGGCTCTTGAATATTGATCGTGTACTCAGGCGATAGAAATGAGAAATTAATAAGAAACGAAGTTATGCCGGTAGTTCTAATGTTGAAATTCTACAGCATTACAGTATTCTGTTTTTGAAGCAGCGTCTACACTAGTTGTGGCTTTGCTTACGGCGGCCTAATACAGTCCCATCTGTTGGAGTATTTCCAGCAGCTTTCGAAGACACGGTTCATTTGCAA
Source organism: Bombus confusus (assembly GCA_014737475.1). Classification (NCBI taxonomy): domain Eukaryota; kingdom Metazoa; phylum Arthropoda; class Insecta; order Hymenoptera; family Apidae; genus Bombus; species Bombus confusus. The sequence continues at coordinate 158,288 of JACXIV010000155.1, forward strand.
CGATATGCAAAGCATCCGAGCGTAGCCATCTCCGTTCTCGGTACGTCATACCGAGTCAAAGACGTCCATCAGCATCGCTAGCCATCTCGGAAACGTCGCGCACGGGCTCATAAATTATTCTCTGGGCAACAATAAGATGCCTTTGGCAATTTACCGCGAGGAACAAGGCCGTGGATCGCCGCGTTTATCGTGATAGTTTCGCGACTGGAATAGCGTTTCGATTATTCAAGGAGCCCGGCTACTCCAGCGATCTTGATCGCCGGACGATCGAGATTGTTGCGATGGCGGGCGATGCTAATTACTCCCGCGTCCCCATTCGTAGGATTCTAGGGCAGATTATCGACGCGCCTCTTGCGACAGAGAACGCGTAAACTCTGCGACTCCGTCAAATTGGCCATCCGCTCAAGAAAATCGCAACTGATCAGCGACGCGCAAGCCGATTTCGAGAAGACGTTCCCTTCGCCATAGCGCAGATACGTCCTCTTCTGTTACCGTTATCAGGGCAGAAGAATTCTCGTAAACAAGTCTCGCAACGTAAATGAATAACTGAAATCGCGTAAACTCGATAACGAGGAAGTTGGAGAACTTCCCCTGCCGAGAGCACTTTCTAAGATTGTATCCAGTTCTTCGCGGAGACAATCGAAGAAATGATCCTTTTCAACATCCATTAGAAAGCCAGAATAAACCGCGTTTGCCGTTATTCAAACTCGAATTGCGACGAAGAGAAGCAGATTGTCGGTGGTAAGCGTCGCGATTCCCCTGCGAAATCGACTTAAAATGAGCGCGATTTCCAGCACACATCTGTCGCGTTCGCTTGTCTCGCTCGTTTAACTTTCGTCGCGAGGCCTATCAGCGAGTTCGTTAAGTGTGCTTTAACGAGCGTCCCGTGATACCTCGCTGGGTGTACAACACATGTAGCGCAAGCCAGCATGCCTCTATATATCCTTTAAACCTGAGAGACGATTTTTCGCGAATGCATCTTTTTATCGGATAAAGCGTCTTCCATGTGGCTAAATAAAGGGAATCGAAGGTTAAGGGTCGTTGCATGGTATCGTTGATTACGCGATGTGCGTAGAAGCAGTGGTGTCTGATCACGAATGGGAACGACTACTTGAAATCTACCTGGGCTCGAGATTTCATTTTGCTCGTCTTTTTATTAGGTTGTCCGGAAAGTTTCTTTCGTTTTAGAAGGAAACAACAGACGCACCACATTTTTCGTTTTCTATCATTTTACTGAATCACGTATGATTCATTTTGTTCCCTTTCTATTCGATAAAATAATACGAAAGAAAAAATGCCGTGCATCCGTTGTTTCCTTATAAAACGAAAGAAACTATCCGGACAACCTAATATTATACTCCTGACATTCTGTTACTAGAGATGTTCGTTGGTTGTATCAAAATCACTCGTATACAGATGTACTTAACGCGACTAGAACGCTACGTTAATATACATCGAATCGTTCAATTGTTGGTCTCCGATTCTTAGTCCCTCCGTAACAGCCGTATCATCCAGAAGCACAGCCGCGTCGAATTTTGTTCCATCCCGGGCCGAGTTTACCTGCTGTCCAATATTACGCTCCGCCGAGGACGTCGCGTCCCGTAGCGTACGGACTGTAACTACTTTGCGGAGAGGCTGTTCAAATTGCGACCAATTCGCGTCCGGAGCTCCCATCGCGACTATTTTGTATGCAACCCTGAGTCGAACCACAACTAGTTTACGTATGGACCGATCTCCAAGCCATGGACCAATTCCACTTACTTTGATTATCCCGCCATTCGGCTATGAGTCTGTATTCAGCGATGCAACAGTCGCTGAAAGCCTAACTGGCTATCAACAGCGTCCGCCAAGGATGTTGATCTTATTAAAGGATTCGATAGTTGCGATTCGACTATGGAGAACGATGGAGATCGATGAGACGAGGTTCGAACTGGGAGCTCCTGCCGAGTATTAAGCGGAAAGTTCGCGTTCCAGATTCACGGGCGACCATCAGGGCCGGCATTTATCGACGCGGAAGCTAGCACGGCGGCTGACTTCCGTGAGTCGAATTCCCGTCGGCTCTGCATCCCCCGTGGCTCGTTAAAACGACCGACGTCCATCGAAATGGAAGTTTATCGCGGCTGGTTCATCGACGAGCAGGGGATTGCGTTAGTTTCGATAGCGGTATAATTTGTTTCGAGCTATCTGTTATTTTATTTTCTTGTATCCTATTTTCTACTCTTTTAATAAGACAGAGAAAGTTAAGAAAGTTTATCGAATATTATCCTTCACGCACGTTCTATGGAAGATGTATTGTATTGATTCGCGAGTCCTGTAACAGTGCTAACGAAATCTTAAAATGTTTCGTATAACGCACACGATATATGTATTTACAAAACTAGTTCTTAACGGTTCTATCTGCATTTTTCAGAAGAATGCAATCAACCAACTCAGATACCTGCCATTGGTACAAAGAACAGAAATTATACGATGAAGACTCTGCTTACTGTCAGAGTGCAAGAAATATTCAGTCCCCTCAAGCCCCAACTCTAAACGATAATATTAAATTTCACAAAGCTTGAACTCATCTTTCTCAGTTTGCAAAATAGCGAAGACAGTAGAGTTAAAAACTGCAGCGTAGAAATATTCGAATACATCCGTGAACCTATGTAGGTAGCTAGCTAGCTTCTCGATCAATTAAAATTCCACGCCTCACCAAAGAATCTATTTCACCTCTAATGAACATTTCCTCTTCTACGGATAAAGACGAAGAACCAACTGTACTCAATTGCCCTCAACGTTGCTTCGAACCAGAAATGTCTGCAGCAAAATTAAACTAGAAAGTTGCTTCTTCTACTTTCGCCAGTTGATATCTCAATTTAAAATAATTCCGCGGTCTCGTTAATTTTCCCCACTACCGAAAATATCCACGGATTACGCGTTTCGCTCTCGAGCAAACGTATCCTCCAGTCATGTCTGAACCACCGCGGAAATCCATCTCGAAAGAAGGTAACCAACTTAACGACGTACTCTCCTACCGGCTCATTACTAGCTCAAGCCGATACGCGCTCCACCTCTAATCTACCCCGTATACCCCGCGAAACGGCTGAAAAGATCCGGTGCTAAATCATCCGGGCTAATTTCACCTAATCTTTATGCCGGCCGTAAAATAACAATTCCGTGCAACTGGGTCGTTTCTACAGGGCGAATTAATAATACCGCAGAATCTCTCTCTCGTTCTCTTCCTTCGTTCGTTCAGGTCTGTTCGTTTCCACGGTGCAATACACCGAGAAAACGGTTAACGCCGCCACGGTATCCGCGCGTGTCCGCGTATCCGCGAGCGTTCGCGCGTGGCAGAAGTCTAAGCTTGGCCCGTGATGTATTGCCGTCGGGATTACGAGAATGGTAACTCGTAGCCGGTCGGTTTAAGGACCGTACTTTCGCGTTACACGTATCGAATCCGTACGTACGGGCGTGTTCTCGCATACGTACAGCCTAATTATTAATCGCGGCCGGCCGTAAATCCCGTCGGTGATTTTGCCGGCGTATCACGGTCTTGTCTCGCGTTTTGCGTCATCTGTTTCCAAGATTGCGAGCGGAAGTAGTGTGGTAGAGGTTTTGGAGCAGGCTTTGGAGAAACGTTAAGGGAATTGTTGTTTAAGGATTTAGCGAGCTTTGAATTTGGGAGGGGAGGCGGTAATGAATAAGAAGCAGAGAGTTTAGAGGAAAAAAGGTGTAAGTGAGAATATTTTTAACTTAACAGGTTTATAGAGCAATATAAAATATAGGTTAATAATATCCTACGTTATTTTATACTGTTTTGCATAAAAATATTGCCACGAATTTGATCGCGAACGGGTCAGTTTTGATTTTCCCATACTTTCGAAAATTCTAGTACGTGTATAATAATGGAAATATGCTGCAATAACCGTTGACGTAGTATATTTTTCTAATTTGAGAAGGTTAATAAAATAATACGGAATACCATAGACATAGAATAATAAAAGTGAGACGCTAACGAACGTGAACTCACTAACTTAAAATCCTGAAGGATAGGCTTCCGCAAGATAGTAAAATTCGTTTCAATGTAGAATTTTCTGCATAAGAATTTTCCACGAGAAAACTTCCTCCTGCCTTTTAACTTGTTCGTCCTCGAGGCGTCGAAGTGTCGAACTCAAGCTTTTACACCAAATTCGTCGATCGGGAACGATAGCTTCCATATAATCGTTGAAACGTAGCGAAGTGAAGTACATTGTTACTAGTTTCGTCAAAGTTTGGGAAGATCCTAAAGTAACTGTCTTCTTTTTTCTCTATTTCTTAGTCGGCGTATCGATTTAACTTGGACGAATTTCGCGATACTTTCGATCCAGATTTATCGTCCCGGCACGATCCACGATAATATAAATGTAAAGTGGATCGAAGATTATCGAGCAAGCGCGGAGAAACGGCATCAGAAATTTCTGCCGAAATCCCCCGATAACCCAGTTCCCCGGCGCACGTGGACTTTTTCCATTTTCCTATGTATCTTCTATATGTATATCACCGTGGTGCGCTTCGTTGTACAGCTCGTTTCATGTTATGCGCAACCCTGTTAAATATCGATTTCATCAATATCTCGGCGAATACGCCATTTAGGAACGACTTTACATTACCTCGTTGTACATAAAATTGATCAATCGATCAGTTACGGAGTCTGCGTAAATTTTAGTTACATAAAGAATAAAGTCGCAGAGTCTAAAATTAAAGAAATATTGACAAATATAAACTTCGATGGTGTAGCTAGTGAGTCGTGACGAATGAACCATGATATAATTAACAAGTTTATATTTAACCTTTTATATACGAGCATTCCAATGACGTCATCGAGGATATTTAAAAAAAAATCTATTAGAAAAGAAACATAAATCCTCAAACTTTCGTTCTAAACGAAGATTGCAGGGAAAGAACACGATAATTAATAATAGCCAGACGCTTTGTTTCTTCTCTTTTTTTTTTTTTTACAGAGAAGCAGTTTGAAAATTTAGTACTTTGTCAATCAATAAAAATTTAATCGTGTTTTTCTCCTGATCTTCGATTAACATTTAACAAATTCTCTACCATACGGAACCGTGCACGAAGGGTTGCAGATTCGTGAAGCACCCTCTACACGCGAGCAATTCAGCTCGTATCACGGCCGCAGGTAGCCGTACTTGCGTTTCGGGGTGCAGGAACGAGGGTGGAACGCAAACGAGCGTCGACCAGCTTCTTGGCGATGCTCCGATTTTACACGGCCTCCTAAAACTAACGATAACGAGTGACGTACGAGGGTTTTTTTTTACTCGCCACGTACCAGCTGCCTCACTCTCCTATCGGACGGACAATTTTGCCCCGTGTATCTTTGTAGGTCGTTTTGTGCTTCCTCTCCTTCCTGTCGCCCCTATTCCCTTTCTACCCCGCGTCGTTCCGCAGCACGATATCGCGGGATGCAAGACCGCATTCAATATTCAATTTCGCTTTTGAAAGATCGAGGAAATTCTTGTCGAATTTAACGAGTTTGTAATTATCACCTACAAACGAGTATTTTCGAAGGAGCAGCAATTGGACAGGACGAGTGCCGTTTGTTTAGCGGATAGAATGACGGGGCGAAGCGCGTTTAACGATAAATATATTATTTCCACAACAAATAACACAGATCCGGCGCACTTGTAATTTATTTGCGAGAGCATGATCTGTTTGAACTCGGCGACGCTGATCGATGTTGCATTATTTATAGTTCGTGCCGCAGGCGTGTCGCGTCTGTTTACTACGATTGCCGGAATTATCCAAAATCCATTCAACTGTGAAAATTTAATAACCATAGAATGAAACAATCGAGTTTAGATTCGTGTAAATTATTTTGCCGTTCATGGCGTTTTATCGCAGGATTTCGAAGATTCGAAGGACGACCGTCGTTTTTCTTGGAAAGCGAACGATTAAAGAGCTGTTAAATTCGAATGCGAGATTCTTTCACTGAACAACACGCGTTTCTCCGATGTTTTTTAAGCAACGTAAAACGTTAGAGAGCCGTTTCATTTCGATCTCGATCCCCTTTTATATCTGTCGAAACATTGAGCCGACACTTCACACTCTTTCGCACTTCATGGCTCCGTCCCTTTTGGCCTCGTTGTACCCTTTAGCCCACCCCTGCCCCTGTTTCCAGCTTTTTGTTTCTCTTTGAAGCTTTTTATACGACTTGCTGCGATACACCTTTCCGCTTTCTCTTTCTCTCTCTCTCTCTCTCTCTAGCGCCGCGTGAAATTCTGCTCGCTTTTTGCGACCTTCTCCAAACCATGTTCGTACAATGTTTCTTTCGATGAACTAAAATTTCCTCGCACCTCGCGCAGTCGTGTCCCCGTTTCTCGTGCAATTTGGCGAGTTGCAGAGGGACAAGCCTCTCGAAGAATCGAGCGAGCTAAAAATAGGGCTGTGGATACTCGTGCATGTGGATACACTTGCCTGCTTTTTGGAAATTATGAAGCGTATTGAAGTTAAGAGAATATCACGATGCCGAAAAGAACAGAAATTAGGCCGGTGTTCTCCTTTCGGATGTCGGATTTCTCGCTGATGGTAATTCTTCTTTGGGAGATTACAAAGCGTATTGAAGTTAAAAGAATTCTGCTTTTTCGATGTATCGTTGTTACATTGAAATCAGAGATGTACTGAGTTTGAACTATCCTTTTTCTATTGCGAGCACACTATTGGCATTCTATCGAGGTTAGAAAAACATCGACGCCACCAAAGCTGAGAAAACAGAGCGCTGCTATCCTCCCTTTCGAGATATTTTCGTTATATTGAAATCAGAAACTTACTGAATTCAAATCTACCGCTACCTGTCTTCCATTTCTTGAAACTTTATTGGCACTATATCAAAGTTAGGAAAATATCGAAATTATCAAAGCACCGGAAGCGCTGTCCCTGCGTTCGATATATTGTTGCTATAGGAGTGTATTGAAATCAGAAATGCATCGAATACGAACTATCTTTCCGTCTGGAGACTATACCAAAGTGAGGAAAATGTCAAAATTACCGAAGTGCAGGAAGCAGAACACTGTCTTCTCTTTCGATAAATTCTCCTTATACTGAAACCACGTTATATTCATTTTTCCGTTTTTTTCTTTTTCTCTCGAAGCTTTATTAACGTTATACCAAAATCGGCAAAGTATCGAGAGCACCAAAGTACATAAACCGGAGTACGCGAAACTTTTTCCAACATATTCAAATTATATCCACACCTCGAAAATATCAAATCTGGCGCGCAAACAGAGATACGAAGCTTATGAATAAATTGCAAATATTTCTACAAATTTATATTTTTAGAAGTACAACTAAAGAAATGGAACCTAAGCAGAGATTTTCCTTGCCCATCTAACGTTGAAACGAGTGCTCTACTTTCGTGTATCACGTGCATTGCGTGCATATTCGCGCTCTTGAATTCGCCATAGACGTATCAAAATCCGCAGTCCACTTACAAATTACTCTTCCTGAAGGTGTACTAACTCGGCCGAAGGACTTAATAATTCTGAGTACACAATGGATTGGAGGAAGGAAGAGATAGAGCAAAGGAAGAAGAGCATAAACCGTCGTGAAATCGTATTTCATTATTTACGCGCGCGTCCACGGCCGAAGGAAGGATTATCGTTCTGACACGCAGATTGTTCGGACGAAATCGCGCGCGGTCCACGCAGCCGGTTGCGAGATAATTTATCGTCGATGGCTGTGTTGCGCGCGTTGTCCGGTTCGATACGACGGGAACCTGAAAACACGCGGTCAACGTCGCCCCGTCGCGTCGTGCCCTGGTGATTTATTAAGAACGTAGCCGTCTGCCCGATTTATCGAGGAACCTCGCGGCGATCCGTCTCTCGCGTTCCAAACGGATGAGAAGAAACGCTCTCGACGAAGAAACTAATGACGTCGTTTCGCTGTGTCTCGTGCGTGACGAGTTGCGCAATTGCTACAGGAAATTGAGGGAAATGGAAGAATATGTCGAGGATTTAACTCTAACTCTTTCTTCGTGATTTAGATAAGGCGATTTTTTCTGCCTTCGACGTGATATACCGACGTACGTGAACTGTCGGCCGGCAAATTGGGACATCTGCTCGTAAATTTATAAATTACCACAAATTCTACCTTGGTACTTTACGATATTTCAAGACGCGTTGTGATGTTATAAGACAGATACGAGACAAGTGATTTTCGACTCTGACTCCTTCCTCTTGATTTCAAAAGACCACTTTTTGCGTCTTCGATCATGATTATCAGAACACCTGTTTGTTACATTTATTGGAAAACTTGCAACTTTCACTGTATTTAGCACATTGCATCGCAGGAAAAGTATAAAGCAAATGACAAATTTGTAACAAAATAAATAAAACTCAGTCGCCACAATCTTTCAGACACTTCCGACAGTCGGAGGAGAAAATGTTTCGAAAGAAAGTTAATCAGCTTTCAATCAAGTACGAATAGCAATATCAAGAATGCCAAAAAGAGTTTCAGTTCGATGGCGAGTCAAGATCACTCCTATTTTTACGCGACGTCACGTATTTTATACCCGTTCGATTTAATTTTCTACAAAAAAGTGTTTAGAAAAATGATTAGTTTAAAAGATAGTTGACTTCTGATGTTGTAAAACTTACCACACAAAAGGCAAGGAAAACATAAAGCCCGAGAAGTGGGCTACACTATCTTCCCTTGTCTTTCATACGTTTTACAAAAATTGAAGTCAAAATATCATTTAAACAAATCATCCTACGACCCAAACGCTTCAACACTCTTTTGTAGAGAATAAAAAAAAAAAAAAAAACGCGTCGAATGGTATATAAAAACAACGTATTGGTCCGTTTTAAGAAATACAAGCGACCATAGTCCTTCAGCAATCGACAGAAAACTGATCGTCTAGTGTTCGAAACATGTTTCCCACCGACTCTACCGGAGGTGTCTGATAAATCGTGTGGACTGATTTTCAGAGCACACTGTATAATTAATCGCATGGCACCATATAAAGGGTAATTCCCCTATAAAACAACAATCTTCTTATGATGCCCGAAACGACCTCGCCAAACGCAGCCAGCCAATTATCTCTTTGCGCTCTTGAAATTACCCCGACCAGGGATAGCTGCACGATTCCCATAATCTCGCCGCATGCCAGCAGCCTTCGAATCCCAAGCGTCGCGGCTCCCAAAGGAGCGCGTCGTTCTTTAACCACCGTTTAGACGATTGAAACCGCGGTTTGAGCGCAGGTTTTACGGGTTCTCCGCCTTGGTCGTAATTGCAAGGCGTTAAAATCCCAGTAAGCGTAGCGCACGACGAGGATAATCCTGTGCGTTCCGTGGCCGATTACCAAGCGCGTACCAATGGAACGGCACTATGCGCGCTGCTTTATTATGCTCGGTGGAGGGGAGGGGGTTAATTAAACGCCTTGAGTCCCATGGGACCCCGACCGAGACCATCCTCGAAGCAAACCTCCACCGCTCGAAGCTACTCTCGCTAAAAAATATGCGGAGGAAGCTCCAGCAGCTTTATTACCGGTCGGATTAATTAAAATACTCTTAAACGGAGTATCGTTAATTTCCAGCTGGTAATTTAATAGCTGCTCCGGTGCGCACGAGCACGTGGTTTCGGATTTAATCTAACGCCGGATAGAGTAGCGGGTAAATGGCTCCGTCGAAGCGCACCCGGCCTCTTGGTGATTGGGTGCTTGCCTTTATGGCGAACTGAAGTCAAAGAATAGAGTAACGCGATGTTTATATCGTTTCATCGCATTTCACCGGAGATATCCGTCTCGCGGTTTCGCAATGTAAATGTAAATTACAATTCCTCGAACACTGTTTCGTATCTCTGGTGCTCTGACTATATACTATAATAACTATTTCTCTGTTTCTTCGAATAATCGCAAGTCCTAATAGAATCCTACATAAGGATTAATTTACTCTGAACGATCGTTTTCAATCACTGTCGAATCTTAGGATCTGCCTTCGGATTCGCCTCTGGTTATCTTCCCACTTAATCACAATTACAATACCAATTGTAACAATTGTTTTCGAAGTTTATTATCTAAAAAGAAAAAAATCTCAAAGATGAAGTCACCCCTAACACGTGCCCTCGGCCCCAGCAAAATCATCAATTTTTCCAAGGAAAATACGCGACACTTCTCCCTCGGTTCACGGAGAACGACAAACAACAGGAAGGGAAAAGGATGGTCGCGATAAATTTATCGAGTTCACATATTGAATCTGTGGGAAGTGCGCGTGTGGGAGGGGTGGGTTTCGTAGGTGCACGACGCCGGAATTTCGTCCCCTCTAATCTCGTATATACGGACGCAATAAAGCGCCGGCGTCGCGACGAAGGACAGCCGTGCACGCCTTCCCACCGCGTTGACACGGGAAACACGGTCCCCTGAATGGTAATCCGACCGGAAGATGGACGATAACGCGGTCCTTACTCCCCGCTTCCGGCTCGAACTCACGGGATTTTATTCCGCGACGAATTTAAGGACTCCTCATTCGTTCGATCCACTATCTTCTCCCATCTCTTTAATACAAGCAACACTAAGATTCGCAAGACTTTGATTTGCCTCGGATCTTCCCCGTGGAGCATCTTTTGTTTCCGGCCAGAATTCGAAGGAAAATGCTTCCTGTAAGATTTCATGGCAGATAGTTCGTGGCTTTTCGAGGATTTTACGATTAGAATTTTGCATGATACTAGTGATTTATGCTACGTCGTTACGAACGATTATTTTCTATGTAAAGACTACAGAGAGGAGGCTTGTAAATTTATTTTCACTGATTCTCTAATTTCGACGTTATTCGATGATTGGAGGTACTTTGATATATTTCCATAATTGGGAAGACAAGTTGTTAAATCGAAAAATACAAGGCTATTAAAAATGACTGATAAATCTAGGAAATTCCGTGACAAACCAATGGCATATATTATCGCGACAATCAATATTTTTGAAACGTTCAGAAAATACTCAAAATATACATTTCATAGAGAGACGTAATAACGCAGGTACGCACACTCTGTGATAAATTCTCTGTGGTTGTCGAGAAATTTTGTATTTGGAATCTCGAATAATGCGAGTGGCGGATTACGTTGGTGGATGTTTTCGAGTTTTCAGTATAAAATCAAAGAATACAAACGATACTGATGATTCGATTGCACCAAATTTTCCCTGCTATTATGAACGATTGTTTTCCATATTATTTCGAATATTGCGAGCCGCTGAAATAGATGTTACATATCTCTGGTTAATGTTGAACGAGTGTGTGCGTTAATGCTAGATTGAACTGTTATGAAACCGTGAATTGCGGAATCGCTGCTAAAGACTGGCCATAAATAATGCAATCGGCAGCCATTATCGATTAAATAGGCTGCTTTGATAAAACGATACCCGATATTACTTTGCTAACCATTTTGCCGGTGAAATATTCGACGAGAATTTGCTATTCAAATATCAACGCGAATCCTATCTCACAAAGCATTGTTTCTAAAACCCACGGTTCTTTCGAAATCACTTTCCTTTCCGTGTAAAAATATCGAAATTTCAAAACACCTCCGCGAAAATGTTCAAATTCCCAAAGAGCTCTTTGACGACATTGCCTTTCACGAAATCCTCGAATCTCGAACGTCGATACCCTGCACCGCTTCCATGCTGTGAAAACCTACGGCACGAACGTTTCAGGCAGCTAACTCGCAATCGAAAACCTTAGGATTTGGATTTAGGAAAATTTCAGACGAACCCGGTTGCCATTTCGCTAGGAAATTCGCGAAATCTAGAAATACAGTCTAGAAATACGATTAGTACGATCCGCTGACGGAGTTATGATAATGTTGGATCACTGTCGGCCAACCGCGCTATATGCTCATCCGCTTCCACGCGTATTAAACTATCGTATTTAATATTTCAATGTTTAGATGTTTGCCGTTGAGTCACAAGTTATATTAATATATTGACGTGCAAATAATTCTATTTGTTTATACAAATACCATTACGCTATCGATAATAAACGTATACAGCTAAAGATTTGAAACCAATGTGTGCTCCGTGGAAACCAGGAATTTAAAACAACAAGTCGAGCTAGAATATCGTTACCTTAGAAGAATCTCCAAACAAAAATCTATCGAAGTAAAGGAAATTTCCATCGATGTGTTCAACGTTAATGTCAAATTAGCAACACGATTGACCCAAGAATCAACCGCTGATGTACGCAAGTACCATGAAAATAAACGTAACCAGAAGAAAAACTCGATTCGCCCAATGTATCGAGGCACACACCGTCGCCAAGATTTGTATAAAATGTATCGAGGCGAGCGAAGAAGCGCGATGAGAAATCGCAGTCGCGTGTGCCGAGGCGAATAATCGCGACACCTGTCCATTGTACCCGAACTCGGAATTCATTACAGAAATCCAATTTACAATAGCTCGTTCGTCGAACGGCCGAATAGCTATACAGGGGAAGGGGGGCGTTAATTAGTCCGGAGGCGCCTTGTTTGCCGGTGTGATTTACCGGCCGTTGATCCAGGAACTCGGTTCTCATATTATTTAATAAACGATCCGGTCGGATATTCGGAGCACTTCCGGGTTGGAGGCAGAGGAGAGGATAATCTCGTGGAACACCGGGGCCAGAACGGTTTCGCCTGTTTATGGATTTTCCTGGTAAACGTTATGTTGCCGGCTGCTACGCTGATTACCCGAATAAATTGTATCGTTATCAAGGATCCTGGCTGGCGACGATTATTGTAAAATCGAGCTACCTAAATTCGTGACCCGATTTTCTGAACTTTGTTTCCCATTCGTTCCCCTACGACTTTTACTGTCCGACTCGCGAGACACAGAGGGACCCCGTAGACTTGTAGACGAGATGCGATCAATCGAACGACCGTAGATCATCGAAGATTAACGTGGAATAGGCTACTGGCGAGACTCGACGGATCGATCGGTCGGTACAGGGTACAGTTGAATTCGCATCAGTCAATCGCAGTCCACGCTGGTGATTTAGATCGATCGGCTATAGAATATAGTCTAAAATAGATTAGGCGTAGCGCACAGTGTGCGAATGAATGGGCCATTGAGGACAGTGTGATTCAGATCAGTTACAGATCGTTGTCCGATCGTAATTCACAACGATCGGCCAATAGATCGCGCCGATTTCGATATGAATCTTCGAGTTTTGAAACAAACCATACGTTTGAAGCAGGGAAGAAGAAGGCACAGGGGACTGGGAAATCCTTTGCATAGTTTAACGGTGTCTTCTACTGTTCCTCCTTCTTCTTTGTCGACATTCCTCTCGGCAGGTATCGAACAGAGTACGCTGGCTGGGCGAATTTGCCTCTCGCGATTAGTCGTTCCATTTATCGATTTGATAAAAAGAGGCCAAAATACCGCGGAGCGTATTATCGTTGGCGATCCGTAATTCGGAATCGCATTTTCAGTCAGCGACGTACAAAGTCGTCGGATCGTTACGCGTTCGTCAATGGACGCTCGTTAGAGGCCCTCGTCGTACGTTACGATACCGATACGATATACCGGCGATATTAACTGATCGTTCGCGTGGTCCCGTCGAAACACCGACAGCTTTGTTCCGGGCAACGTCAGGAAGCAGGCGAAAATTTTGAAAGGGACACAAAGGTATGGCGATTAATCGGAGATTGCGGCGGACTTTAATACGATTCAATGGGAATTCTTTGGCGACACTTGCTCGTGTATTTTGCGGTTTAATATCGCCGAATCTTACGAGTCGCGTGAATGGATGTATTTGCAAAAGGTAAATTTGCGGATAAATTTTGTCGATAGGATCGATGGTGACAGCTACAGGCAGAAGATAATAATTGTTCGATATACCTAGCTGTTTCGTACGGTAGATTATATCGAGTAATTTCTCTTTCGCTCTCGTTCGGCAATAGTATTACGCTGAAAATTAATCTCGAGCCTCCGCAAAAGCGATCCGCTTCGCGCGAGTAATCACTCGTCGGTAAACAGCCACGATAAACTCGCGTAATCCTGCGTGATTAACCGATCTGACAGGCTCGAAGCTCGTGTCACCTGTGATTTACCAGAATTCTTGCCCTGGATCATTAACCATCCTAACGACCTTCTCCTTGCATATCGTCTGTCCGTCTCCGGTGATTATAATTCTCATCTGTATGCCTGGATTCGCCGATTACGCGTTTCATTTGTACAAAGACTTCGTTCTTTCAATTTATTCCTCAGCAGACTTTCCGCGTTCATTTAAACTTATTAACGGTAACATCAACTCCGCGCGTCTTTTGGAACAAATCAATCTACATGCACCGGCCGGATGTATTATAGAAAGAGATCGACGTTTTTGCCGTCAATCATCGAAACATCTGATACGTTTCCCGAAATCCAGCAAGTAGAATGACTCAATGAACATATCGATACGCTGAAAATGTGGACTTCTTCTCTGGACGGTTATCCACTTTTAACACTAAACCTACCACAGCGCGGTCAAATTGATCGCTTTGAAATTTCTACACAAGTTTCACCATATTTCAGGCTTATCATATCGCTTCGTAATCTATGACTTTCCATAAAATATGCGTACAATATATTCTTTGGTATTTAATTCTAGTTTGCTTTTATTTCTAAGAAAAATTTCTAGTCTGACTTGTCCATCGCGAGCGGTCAATAAGTGTACAAGAAATGTCGGTAGGTTCAGTGTCAAAACGAAGTTCTAGAATACTCTCTTATCCTATTATACTTGTTAATAATGTTATTTTTCCTTTTTATTTCTTTTTGCCTGCTTTTCTTATTACATCTACTATTGTATTCTTTTCTACCTATTGTTAGACCCGGCCCGTATAATAATAATAATAATAATATTAATAATAATAATTGTTGAAGTGGTTAACACTTCTAAGTAAACTCTACATCTGTACCGACTAATTTACTGAACACTGAAGCCATCGTTGCCTGTCTCTTGTCTTTTGGTTGCCATGTGGTTGTCTTTTGTCTATGGCCTGTCGATGGCTTTAGCGAGTCAGAAAATTAGTCGGTACGGATGTAGAGTTTACTTAGAAGTGTTAACCACTTCAACACCCTCCCTAAAACTCTACATCTCCACAAACAATAATCTCTTAATATTTTCTAACTCTTCCTGTAAATATCTGAACCTTGATTTCGTCAATGACTTCACAAATACATTTGCCAGCTAAGCCGATCAGATGTAGAGTTCTCTTAGAAGTGACAACCACTTCGACAATAATATTAATATTAATATCAATATGTCCCTGACTTTTCGTAATTCGCGTGTTTCTTTCTCTTTATCTGCGTTTTCTTTCCGGGACCGGAATTTCATTCTACTTGATTCTTCGGCTCTGGTAGCCGGCGTTGCCTGATTATTGGTACGATCTTCAAACACTGTTAGCCATCCCAGAGACGACGACAGATATCGAAGCACCCCGCGGGAGAGTTTCCAACGACGGAGGAGGTCCGAAAGGGGTGAGGCATTGGCAATCAGGTACGTTAATGCCAATCAATTATGTGCCGGGTACCTCGTGTACCCTTCCCCCCTTTCATCGTCCCCGATCACCTTCGTTTGGTAGTTGGTCTTCATCGATACGCGAACGCTCGCGTACATCGGATATATTAGTTATCGATCTATCGTATCCCGAGTCGATATATTCGGTAGGCTAGTTTGCAGGGTTCGTACACGATTGCGAACATTGCCATGATCGGTAATTAGAACCAGAGAGATTGATATGGATATGTTTGCGTCAATTCGGCCAACTTGGTTTGTTTAATATTTCGAAGCTTAGGATTCTTCGGGGACACAGCATCGTCTGAAACGTCTAAAATCCGGAAATTGTGTTTCAGTTGTCCAAGATTCTGGCAACTGTGCCCAGAATTGTGTGTGCGCGCGTGTGTGTATGTGTGTGAAGAAAGAGATCAGAATTTTTCTGAAGAAAGTGCAATTTTTTAATTTGCCTTTGGATATTCCCAGGAAGAGTACGGTTAAGCTTGAAATCTTGGAAAGAATCTGTGAAGAGATCTACGAGAAACTTGAAATTCCATCGATCCAACTTCGATCGTAGATCAAAGAGTATTTGATCTAAAAACACGATTTCAGACGCGATCGGTGGATAACAGTTTCTTCAATTTCGACGGGTATTTTGTTTCTTAACACTTTGGCAAGCTTTTCAACTCGTTCGGAGCGTAATCTCGCGTAGATTGCCTAGAATTAGCCATTAGCACTCCGATTTACAACGGGCTTCAATTATTTGATAATTTTGCTCGGGCAGAAAAGCGGTGCTTAGTGCTTAGGACGATTACAGGTTTCGCAGGTTTATCAATCTCGAACAACTACATCACGGAACTTCAACCGCATTATCAACCCATCAATTTCAAGCTTTCCGTTCCACTGACCACCGAACGAACTCAACTATCGTTAATTCCGAAGGAAAACAATTTTACACGGTGATCAATCTCCTTATCGCGGAATGCCGCTCGTAACGCGATATGCTCGCGTGTAACTGGAAATTAACCAAATCATTAATTTGTTAGGGTATATTTCTTTCTTGAAACACGGAGCTGGAATCGTTTGATATCGTTATTGCTCTGTAAACAAAGCACCGACTAAACAAGCAAACGTATTTCTAATTATATTTCTGAAGCGCGCTGAATAAAGTACAGGAACGTTCGAGAATAGAATTCGTAGGAAATTGCGCTTTAGAACGAAACACAATGCTTCGATCAAACAAAGAAATGTTCTGCAACTCGGAAATTGTGTTATTCAATCACGTGAAATAAATCATTGCAGTGTTCGAGAATGGAGTCGCTATTTTCCCCGCGGTTAAATATTCTAGCACAATTTTCTCGCCAGATCTCTCGAGCTTCGTTCGAAACTCTTGATTTCTCTTCGACACCGCAGGCGTTAAGAAACTACTAACCATCGAACCGTGTTTAAAAGCAAACGAAGTAACGAAAGAATCCACGGCGAACCGGCGAGGGAAGGCAAACACAGAGAACCGCGAATTCGGTCGCGGTTCGTTTCCTTCGTCTCGAAGAAGAGGGTACAAATCAGCCAGGTTTGTCGTCTCGCGACGAAAGCCTGTAATTAACGATCCCCGATCGTTCCAAATAATTAAGCCGCGACTTGGCGACAATTAGTCACCGCCGCGTACGGACTTTCTCCGCCAATTACAATCGAGCAAGCCGTGCGGTGCACGCGAATCACGCGATTTGACTCGAACGATTTCTCATCTCGAGAGGCGGAAAGAACGAGAAAGAAGAAAAAAGGGACAGAAAGGAAAAGAAAGCGTCAAAGAGACGGTGATTTGCCTCTGTGCGCCAGGGAACGTAGAGAAAGTCGCTGTTACGGGACGCTAAGATCGCTTCCGGCTGCAACGAGTTTTATCTCGGTTGCTAACGCCACGGTTTTATGGCTCGGTTATTTCATGCTTTGCGTGCTTATTTTTTCCTCCATTTCTACTTTCCGAACAAGTGGCAGTTGATTTCTGCGAATTGTATCCGTCCACTTTCCCCCAACCAACTCGAGGCTGGACGAACAAAAAGTGGCGGATGTCCGAAACCAAAAGCACCAAATACGACTGGCGTAAATTTTTTTTTTCATTCGCGGATAAAGGGATAAAATTCCGACGCAGCGCGCGCCTCTTAGAATACGTACAACCGGGCGCCATTCGTCAGCACGCCGAGGCGCAAAAGACAGGCGATGTTTTCCTTCGCAAACGTTCTCACGGCTGGCAACGAATCGTGTCGCTTAATTATCAACGATTGTTCCGGCGCAACGGTGCTGGATATCGCGTTCACTCGCGGAAAATATTCGCTGTAACGAAGTTTCCTGTCCGCGGCTACGTCCGTAGAAAGAATCCCGATATCTAATTATGCGGTCGAGCGTGGCGGTAACCGTAGCGATCCTGTTTTGCCTCTCGAACCGTCGCGCGTATTCGAGATAATTAAACGTGGGGAAAAGGGCTGGCGCACGAGCCCGGCATAAGAGGGATTGGCGCGGTACAGCGACAGAAACGAATTTAAAAGCGAACACCGCCAGTTTGATCGCGTTGAGTAATCACGGGCGAATTGATTGGTAGGCTGCGGGGGTTAACTATTGTCGATCGATAGAGAGATCGCGGCGACAGATTCGGTCAAAGCGGTGGCCATTGTCCGCCGAGTGGAGATCGCCAGCGATCCAACGATCCGGCAGCGCCGGGTAATTAGAGGACGGTTTAACGACGGACGCGTCATTACGCCAACGCGCGCTACGTTAACGAGCTTATTAACGAAAACTGTCCGCTACTTACTGAATCGTTATGATAGTCTTGAAAACAGGCGTGCGAGGTGTTTGCCGGATTCCTTTTTCGAAGTGATTTCGACAGAAATGCGATGACGTCGAATGCATAGTTCGGTGTTTTTATGAAATAGTAGGAAATACCAGCGGAGCGATGTATTTCAGAAAATGTTCGATCCATTCAAGTGACGATACGTTGCAATAACCGTGTTGCAAAACCAGGGCTGTAGGGTCGAAGTGAAAGTTCGCAAAGAATTTCCGATCATTGGAGTTGGAGCCGGAATCGGAAGAAAAGTCGCAGTAGTAAGTTTAGGTAAATTTTACAAAAATTAGAAACAAGCTGAAAATAATTGCAAGTTGTGATAAAGCTATTCGTATTGTTATGTACCGCGACCCAACCATATACAAGCGTCCGTTTCTTCATCCACGGTACTTCACAATACCTTTATATCTCCATAACAACCATTCGAGAATGGCCGTTTCCAATTTTCAAAGGATCTAATTACAAAGGATCTGGTCTTCGAGCGTCGACTGGCAGCGTCGCCCTACGAACACAGTCGAACGCGTATATATTAAAAGTACTACTTTTGTGTCAAAGTACAGGAGTACAAAACATAGGTAATCCTCGTGTAAAACAACAGCTACATTCTCATGAAATCTCGTGCTGCACGAGACCGTATTGTAAATGCGTATTCAACTTCGTTGCTTTTCGTATTAGCGACAGAACGCCGTGAATTCTGAAGCGTGATGCAGCGAAATTCATGTCGTAGTTTGTTTAGTAAGAGTAGTGGTACTTGTTCGACACTAGATATCTGATCTTCTGTAATTTAATTATACAGATACGTACAATTAGTATGTTAACAACGTATTTACATCTCGTATAATAGGGCAGAGGGAGAGGAATGGAGGATACATTTACTTCAAAGAATTCATTCGACCCTCTGAAATTCCTGAAACTGTTAAAGGACCGTCCGGAGAGACTCAACGAAACGTCTCCCAGAAGGAAAACTTGGAAAACAACATATTTTACGTATAAATGAAATTGGCGTGGGAGCCAGGAATTTTGATTGCGCACTCCGCAACCCTGTGCAAATCTTACAGATCTTCTTATTTAGATTTTGTGTACAGTTATTTAGCCTGTGGATGGTACGCGCACCTTAACTCGAACTATTAATTTAGCCACTTCGTAAAAGGTTCAACTGCGACAAGAAACCCAAGTACGACGTCCAAAGAAGAAACTTAATCGTCTGCCTCCATTCACAATTCAATTTGTAAGAAAAGCAGCAAAGTAATTACCTAGAAATGTCATCCCTCGGTTCATGAAAATTCTTCAGAACGCGAGAGTACGCGTCTGCGTCCCCTATTTCATTCTCGACGACGGCGATTAAGAATGTTTCGCCGTTGAGGCGCGTCGCGACGCTTTCGCCTACGCTTTCGGGGACGCGGCAAATTGCCGGTATGCTCATGCGGGCTGGTTCTCGTCGAGAGGACCGCGTCACCCTCCATCAGAGCGAAACTGCTCGCGGAAGAGCAGTCTCAGCCTATTCGATTCCGAAGAACGCGAGAAAACGCGTCGAGAGCCAGACATTCGCTTCCATTTTGCTTCCTCTTTCGAGATTCCTCTTCCGACCCGCCAACCCTTCTCCGCCGATCTTTTTCTCAAACTCGGTTCTTTTCAATATCTCTCTGTCTCTTTCTTAAAATTACTTTTTTTCTGATCTTCTACCCGAGATATTTTATCTTTTTCCCGATTCTGTCCTCCTTCTTCGGAAAGAACTCCTTCCTACCACCTTTTCTCTTGACTCGATTCTTACCCATACTTTAGCAATCTTTTTCCATTTCCTCCAGTTCAATCACGATGCCTACGCTACGCCGTTTTAACAGTCAATCCATTTCCTCGTCGATTCGCTTCGTTCTTATTTTTCGTTTTATTACCCCGCTGCTTTCTGTCCTCCGCCCGCTGTGTCGAAATTTTTGATTCATCTTCCTACCGTCTCATCTTCGCGCGTTCGTCGCGTTTCGTCTCAGCTATTCCTATTTCCTCCTTCTTATTCGCTTTTTAAAAATGATCTGTCATATTTTATTCCTTGCTGTTACCTGTCCTGTACTTTATCTCTTTCTTCTTTTCGATTTTTATCACTCTAATCCCTGCTTCTTGCCAGACACGCGCATAAAACGAGGAAGATCACTCACCTGAAGACAGTGTCTTCTCGCCAGCCAACCGATGTGCTGAAGCTGCGGCGGATCCGGAAGCGCGGAGGCCAGTCGCAGTGCCTTTAAAGTGAGAGCTGCCAGTGCCGAGTGCAGAGCGTTGAACCACACACTCGCCTCCGCGTTGTCTGCGGCTCTTAACCAGCACTCGTGCACTCCGTCCGGGGAATGGAGCTCCAGGATTCGACCCTCTGAAAGTAGAAAACAGTCGCGTAAGAAAATCGTTTCTTTTGAGCTCCAGAATTGTTCTCTTGTGCTATCGGTGATTAGTACCGTTCACTTTAAAACGTTTCTCTTGTCACCGCGATGCAACGAATCTCAATTTTCGTCTTCTTAAATAAGAAGAGATCCGGCGTCAAAGTTGACGAACGTGGGAAAATCGAAATTCGACAGTGGCGGATCTGAAATTTTTACTAGTCGATCGAAAGATTTGAAAAGTTCAACGTAAAATATCAACGAAAGATCTGTCGCATTCTGCTCAAATTTGAGATATTTCTTAACGATTGGATTGAAATGACCGAAAGAAGCAGCGTTAGAAGTTTCGTTTTATCGAGGCAACCAAATGTCCCAATGATAGCACGAAAGGATACGCGGAAAGATATTATCTCTAACAGATGTTCCATCCGGAAACAACCCCAATAGAAGAACGTTGTTTCCCTTGCGAGCTCGTCCCTTTACCTCTAATATCCCTCGATCCAGACAGCAGGGGGGCTATCAGGTTTCGGACTTAATAGTTTTCGCATCACGGTCCCGGGCAACATTATAAAGGCGCCATATAACTCGGCGAGTGGATGACAACTCAATTTCAAGTTAAGCCTGACGTTGTTGCTCGCGTGCAGCGTTCGCGTAACAGACTAATTCGAAGCTGAAGGTACCGTGAGTGGTTCAAGTAGGCGCGCGCTTTTTCGCCTGTGTGTGTCTGCGTGTTAGCTCGACTTAAAACGAAAAACTTTCTATTCGAATTCCTCTCACGTTCCTACGTTTAACATTTTTGATACTTCGTGCTAAACTTCTTCGAGTGAAAAGTTCTAGAAATTCCATATCGATTTCTCCCAGCTGAGAATCTAATTTCCAGACGAAATGGGACGAAAGTTGAGGATACTCGCGGCTCTTTAGGAAATAAGAAAACGAGTACGAGCAACCTGAGACACTAGGGTCAAGATAGACTTAGATTTAAAACGCGCAACGAGGAATAAGCGATATCGGAGGCAGGCTAAGCACGACCACGTTCACGTCGTCTAAACGCTGCCCTGTATCTGGTTACCTTTGGTCCGCGCGGCTGGGCGACAGGTAGCGAAAGCGGCGATAACAAACGTCCACCGTCTCTTATACAAAGTATCCACTTCCACATTCGTTTTTCTTCCATGCTTTTAAGCGATAACGAACGTTGCCAGCCCCTTGAGGATCGAGGGATGTTATCGATGCAGCGAGGCAGGGACGAACGATTAACCCTCCATGTTTTCCTTCTGGGAGAAATATTTCGATGAGATAGACAGGCTGTCTCGCCGGATGGACCTTTAACAGTTTCAGGAACTTCAGAGGGCCGAATGAATTCTTTGAAGTAAATATATCTTCCATTGCCCTCCCTCTGCCGTATTATACGAGAGCTAACTCCGTCATTAGTCGCAGAATCTTTTTACCCGAGCGTTCAATTCATCCCCCGATTAATCCAGCAGCTCTTCCAGCCAATCATCTCCGCCATAAACACCGCAAGCTTCGGCAAGAAGCTCGGCGTTACACCTAAATTGCACCTTTCAGTAGCATGCCGCCGGTATCCTCCTGCAAAAGCCAGAAGACGGCAGTGCATAATTTTCCGAGTAGCCAAAGAAACTAGCAGCCATTGCCGGGCTCGGAAATCCGCCGAGCAAGGAGACAATACAATCGACGCGGAGTGTCGTTAA
The DNA here is from genome assembly GCA_014737475.1 of Bombus confusus. Lineage (NCBI taxonomy): Eukaryota > Metazoa > Arthropoda > Insecta > Hymenoptera > Apidae > Bombus > Bombus confusus. Next base: position 180,663 of record JACXIV010000155.1, read on the forward strand.
AGTTGGCAAGCCGAGCTAGTCGCCGGAAACGAGTCCCTCAGTTCGTCAAACCGTCCCGGTTAATTGCTCGCGACGGATACGCAGCTTCGTTTAATTAACGAAACAACCGAGCTCGCCTCTCGTTCTATCGTCGCCTCTCCACGCGGCTCCCCGCCGCCTATATATTCATTCGTCAAGCTTTTCTATCCGGCATGGCGCGTTCCAGCCGCGGCGTTTCTCTTTCAATTTTCGCCCCTGTGTACCAGCCGCGGAGTGTACGTGGAACGTGACCTGGTAATCTCGCTTCCGGTGTTGTGTATCCGGGCGTAATTTGCGCGCCTTTGACCAGCCATCCGTGGCGGGCGCGAAACCGAGCGAACGCCGCGGAGGATCCTTTGTTTCTGGCGGCGTGGCTCGAAAACAGGCCGATAAGGTTAGTAAATTAGAGGGGGTACAGCCGGCAAAAAGCCCGGGAAAAGAGGATTCGTCGTAGCTGCGCGGCCCGTTTTCTTCTTCGTTCTTTTCCACCGGGTAGTCCGTCTTTTCCTACCGCATCGGAGGGGGTTGCTTTCCAGCACGGCGCGCAACCCCGAGGGATTTTTCTTCCCCGTTTGAAGACGGTAAAAAGATTTATGGCCCCTCTTCTCCGTCCACCGCCTTTAATTCAAATTTCCTGTTGCGGGATTTCCTCTTCCATCCCTCTTCTCCTTTAACCCCTGCCACCGGCAAGAGGACGGGCGGGCAGGGGTTAGTTCGTGACATCCAACACGCTGCCGTGCCGCCGTCTTAACTGTGCGCTCTTTTTACGATTGCAAAATACGTATTTACGTTTTGAAGACGGTTTTTCCTTCGGTTCGCTGTTATTTTGACAAGATTGTCTCCAACAGCGTAGCTTCTACAGCCGCAATTTGTCTACCGATAAATCGACTGCTCGCGGAATATTCGCCTTTTCGCTTCATTTTTATAGTTCGAACACGTCAGCCTGCAATTTACTTCTCTAACTCAACGGTCCTTTTATTCCCGGTTCGATAATCTTAGCCGATGAAGCAGATCTTTACGGACGTTGAATTTTAGAATAGAATAGTATCGCGCGAATTTGACAACTAAGTCGCCAGTCTTGACTGGGTTAGAGGGTTATGAGAAATTCGAATGTTGTAGACAGACCGCAGCGGTTTTGCATTTATGTAAAATTCTGGGATGTGAAATTGCACGAACATATTCAACGGATGGAGCGAATTTCTACTTGTGTTCATAATAATATTACTTTCCACAAACATGCTTCGTCCGCCCGCGGAGAATAAAAGATATCCGGTAAACGACTGATATCCTTCTTAAAGATTATTTTCCTCGTTACCATCTTTATTTTTTAAGACCTGTTTTCTTCGAGCTTCTTCTTAACCTCGCGGAACAAAACTTTATCAGGCTTTTTCTTTGTTCCTAAAGAAGCACCGTATCTTTCAAACATTTCATCACTATTTTACTTCCATCTCGTACCACGGCTCTCCCGTTCTTTATACCTTTTTTATTCCTTTCTCAGGTGAGCGTTAACCATAGCCTCGCGATGCGTCGACGAATCGTTAAACGTGACTCCATCCGCGCTCACTTTCCCCTTCTTCTTTATCCGCCATTCGACGCCAAAGGATTCCGGCTTTCGGTTTCACGTTTCCACGAGTAATGTATCCTCTCTCCCTCCCCCCGTGTCTGACCAATCGACCGCGTCTACTCCGCGAGAAAACTACGTAACCGAGCTCTTTTGTTGGCCCGCGAAAGAAAGTCAGACGATAAGCTTGAGAAACAGACACTCCCTCGGCTATTTCCTTGCGCTTTTCCGCCTTTGTATCTTTCCAATGTGCCTCCGGTTTCACGACCGCCGGTTACGATTTAGCTTTAGACCCTGCGAACGTTGCTTCTATTTACGCCAAAAACATCGAACAAAATTATGGAATAATTAGAATTGTATATAATACGAATTAAAATAAAAAGAAATTGCATATAATTTGTAGAAAATTGTAATTGCAGTATTTGAACTCGAAATTGAGAAAAAGAGGAAGAAATTACTTGTATCGTATGATACGTTTTTTTTTTACAATCATTTCCTATTTCAATTTTTTAACTTCGTATATATGCCATTTATTTTTAAAATACTATCCTATTTGACAAAGCATGGAAAATGCAAGTTGGCATAGCAATAATCGTTCTAAACACGTTACTTTAGATTATGCGCGTTATGCGAGAAAAATACCCGTACAGCACGATTTCCTATAACGCGAATTCACATAGCGTGTAACCTATTAACCGCGTTATGCGGCAGTCTACTGTATAGAACAGCTAACAATAGCTGATAACGTAGAATAAGTAAATTATAGAATGATCGTTTCGCTAAAGATATAAAATTATAAATCCTTCGCGGCTTGTCTCTAAAAAACGGGGAAAAGAAGAAATTGCTAAATCTGCTACAACTACTCGCAAAGTACGAGTTTCTGTGCGAATAGCATAGGAGAAGCGTTCGGTGGCTTATCGGCAAAAATCGTACATCGGGCGAGTGGCGAATCAGTGGGAAGTTTTTCACAGTTATGGCAAATTGCTGTCCAAAGTAGTCGAAATTTCGCGTTTCTCTGGCTAATTTCGATGGGCCATCTCCTTCGGTAACCCGGGCAACAGTTTTAAAGTGCGTTCGCGGCAAAATTCCGGCGCCTCCGCTGGAATATCCTGTTAGAAAGTTTTTCTCACCCCTTTTTCTTCCTCTTCTTCGACCCTCGCCACTCCGCGAATTTGTCGCGGATAATTTTCTTGATTCTTAACAATGATAGATGGCTCTTCTTTGCGGTTGAATTGGGGATTTTTAAATTTCACAGGGTAGTGACATAGGTAATTTGAAAATTATTCCCTTACTTTTTCTTTCTAAGCACCATATCGCGTACCCTTTGGATATTACGAAGGCACCGAGACTCTTTGAAATTTCAATCTAAAGTTTCAGCGCAATTTAATAGAAGCTTTTTCGCCAAAGAAGATAATTTTACAAACAACGTTAAAATGGAGTTTGGTGAAGGTTGAACCAGGAGAATTTATAAATCTCTGTAGCTTTAATATCGTCATTCGTCGAAAGACTAATCCCCTGCCTTGCGACCTTTTTATTAAATAATCATTTCCCCAAAGCTATCCTGACGCGGCAGACTGAAACATTGTACGTAGCTTATATTTAAGAGTATAAATTAAACGATTATACAAACATAATCTGTTTTTATCGAATAATTATGATAACGAGTGCTCGTGCAAACGTATAGGATTCGATGTCACAAGGCAAGGGATTAAACCGCCGCTTTAAACGGGGTGAAACGAATCGAAATGTACGAGGCAACAACGTGACAGAATGACGTGAAATCGACGACAAATTTCACACGAGAGGAAGTCGCGGATGTATCAACAAACAAGGGAACAGTGGAGGACCGATCGATGCTCGCCTTTGTTCCAGCCAATTGTCGGCAGCATTAGCGAGGCAAACGAGACAGCCATGTAACGAACTCGTTCGTTGGAACGGGCTGACAATTGGTGTCTCGCTGGAGCTGCTATCGTTCTCGCTTTGAGATAATAAAACCTTTGGATTCCTTTGCCACGACGCTTTCAACGCCCGACGACCACGCTTCTCGCTAGCAGCTACGAAAAGAAAGAAGACCTTTCCCGCTGCTAAATCCTAGCCACCATCCTCTTACTCTGGCTTCAACGTCTTTTTTTAATCTTTTAAAAGGATCAGCGTGGAGCTGGGGAAGCGAAAGCGATTCCTCGTGACGCGTTACAGCACTTCCGTTTCAGAGTATCTTCGCCGAGGACGTGTCGCCTTCCAATCGTATAAAATGCTAATTCTTTTGGCTTTTACAGCGTCTGGATTTTATCTTTTCACAGGTTCGATCGAAAGTTTCTCCTTGGTAGCGTCGAAAACTTCACCTGCGTGGTTTATGACACGGTTGGCACGACTGTTATTCTTAAGAGATAGAATTTCGCGATTTTACGTAACTCGGTTATTTATCGATTAGAGCAATTTTTTCTTAGTTTTATCGTGCTTCTGTGGCAAGTACTCTGTCGTAAATCTCGCAGTTCTAAAAAATCGAAAGGATTCAATGGGAGGAAAAGCACAATATCTTGAAAAATCATGAAAAATTTTGAAAAGAACGATACAGAGAAAGTTTAGATACGATATAGGTAACAAAATAGCTTCAATGTAATCTTTTTATAGTTTTCGAGTCGATCGATTGAACTGGTCAAAGCAGCGATTAAAGTTTGTAGGGATTGTAAATGAACGGTACACGGTAAAAGATGAATGTTCGTTCTATTAATTCTTCTCTCAGATGGGGCAAATCCTCAGATGCCGCGTTATTTTATTTCTGTTCCCGATGGTATCGTTACATTCTCTTTCACGAATGAAAAATAGAAGAGGCGCGCCAACGTCGCCGCACGCTGGATCCTGTAATTCGTTTCGGAGGAAATTGTGGGATCTCTGATACCTCAAATGTGCATCGTGCAATCCCAGCTTCTCTGCTTTTAAGGATTCCACGACTGCGACCACCGGTTAATAATCAGAAATTATCTTAATTCGCCGTATCGTGTATTAAGGAACAAGAGAATTTTCGGACAATTCCTCCGTTTTTATTTTCTTCTTAAACGAAGGAACGAGTTTACAACACGAACGACCATATTCGCATAAAACTCGCCTATAAAACGATAGTTGGATCCGGAGTCTAAAAGTGCCTAAATTCTGATAACTTTTCGCCGTACGTAGTCAGACGTCGAGTAATGCTCGAGTGTTTTTCATATTTAGGCCTCAAATCTCCCAGTGAAATATCAAACATCATTATATCTATACGTGAAATATGTAGCGTCAATAATTATTCTTCCGTGTCTAAGTAAGCAAAACGATTAATCGGCAAAAGATGGGAAACGAAAAGAAGATACAAGCACAGAGCAGAAGCAGGTCGGTAGCGAGTAGAGACAATCGATGCATTGTGAGGAACGTATTCTTTCAAATCAGCGACGTTTTTCAGCGTTTTCGTCGCGCTCATTCGCAGATATTCAGCATTCTCGACGCTCCAGGGCGTTTTGAAAGGAAGCAGGCGTCCACGAGCGGTCGAACAGAGCGAAATGCGGCGCGAAGGGAAGAGGAGAGAAAACGGGGTTTCATGAGCCACTTGTGAAGATAATCTGACAATCTGTGCCAAAGGCAGGTGTTGCACGCGCAGGTGCCGCCACGCTTCTAGGGAATGCGAGGCTCGTTTTAAACGTCGAGCTCGGCCTGGCTTTACCGGGTCGCGCGTATTCAACGTGCTGCCGTCCGCTTTCGAAATATCGCAGGCAATTTAGTGCCGCAAAATGAATTGTTGAAACCAGCCCAATTCTCGGTGACCATTGTCACGTTGTTTCGTTGCTCGCGGAAACGTGTTAATCGTCTCTTTACCGAGTCAGCCTCGCGTTCAAACAATTTCATCCTCGGCGTTCGGCCGGAAAATAACGTCAAGGTAGATGAGTCGCGTTGTGCATGCGGCGATAGTGTGGTTTAAGAATTTAATATCACGACTCCGGTGTGCTGAATATCACCATTTTTCCAGGATTAACCGAGAGCCGAGTTATTAAATTCTTTATGAATAACGCGTAGAAAAATAATTTCAGTTTCAATAATCGAACACGAAAACTTTAATAAACCACCGGGCGAATATTTACGCTATTGTCATTCAGCGAGTGAATATTTATTCGTTGAATACAGTCGGCATGCATGACGTCACGTGCGAATTTGGTTACACGCGACAATAATGCGAAGTCTTCAAGGATGGCTCGTGATCGAATGAATCGTTGAACTACGAGAGTCGCTGAAATCGTTTACGTCCTTTGGATTATCAAAGCATTTACATTGCGGCATGATAGTTGCAAAGTTGTATAATCGTCGTATTTACATCATTCAACAAACGTCATTCGTCGTTTAATAAACTGCTTGAATTACTAACCGAATAATCTGCCACAAGCTACCATAGTAAATTCCGTCATACTCTTGCTAACGAATCGTCCATTAAATCTACCCTCTCGCAAATCCCTTCCAGAAATCGCTTACTTGGGTCAACTCTATCAACTTATTTCGAAAGCGACCATTTTCGAGCACCATCTCGTCTGGCAAAATTACGCAGTCTCTCGATGACCCTATTATTTGTGCATGTCCGCGTCTCCGTCAGTGAAATGCGCCTTAAATCCTCGTTGGTCTCTGTCCGCATAAATACACCGGTAGTCTCGGTTGCGCGGTAGAATCGGGGCAGATCCACGATGGATGAACGAAGAGGGTGCATCCGTCGACGCGTCCTCCCTAAGCTACTTACCGTCACCCTCTCTAAGCTGACTATACAGCGCGGGTCCAGCTAAGGGGTAAACTTGGCATCTCCAATTCAAATAAGATTTGCACGTCGGCAACGGGCGTGTAGGCGGTTCGAGGCAGCCTTGGCCGAGCAATGGCGCGAGAGAACAACGCGTAATCTAGTCGCCCGCAGAAATCTCCCGTTGTAATCGATCCTCCAGAGGCTTGTATTCTTTGATAACGTTCTCTCTGAAGCGTCTACCGTTTCACTCGCTTCTCGCCTCTCTCCGTTGCTCGCAGCCTCGGCGAACGATCGATGAACGCAAACTGGAACGTGTTTCTTCGACGAGCACACGGCTTTCCGGAGATCGATGTCCTGTGGTGGATCTCGCCGAGTCTCGCCGATGGCCCTTGGATTTGGAAGGGAAATTAGCTGCGGACCGAATCTCCGGATCGTTTCAACGGAGTACCTCGAGCTGCCGCGATATAAATCGCACGGACGTTTTTTTTTTTTAGTGGACGCGATCACGCGTTTACTCTTGAGTTATGGCGACTTTACGTTAAGCCTTCTGCAAACCAGGCTCCTTAGGTTCTCGGAAATCTTGGCCGTACGACGGTCATGTTTCGTAGAAGAACACGACGTCCCGGTTGAAATCTCTTAATAGCATTGACTGCGCGAACCTATGCCGCGAAAGCTTCCAGGATCTTGAGAATTCAGCGGCGTTCAAATCGAAGATTGGAGCTTTTCTAAGCTTCTCGCAAGGTGCGAATGAGCCTGACGATTTAATCGAGCAGGCCGAGCTATTCTTATAACTGATCGCGTTTACATTCATTCGTGTAAATGCATTCGTTTTATCATTCTGCCCGGGTACCTACACCGATTCGGCTTCTAACGAATCGCTCGCTGCTGTACGAATTTCCGCGTAAGTCGCGAGCAGCAACGAAGAGCTCTGATTAGGACGCGTGGGTGTGGCTCGACGACAATACTGTCTGGCTGTTAACATCTCGCGCCCCTTGAAAATCCCTTTCCGGCTGCTTTCCTTTCGAACGTGCATCTCCCTGGATTCCAGTCTTCTTCTTCTTCCTCGTTTGAAACGCAACGGAGAGCAGGAGCCACGAGAGAGAGAGAGAGAGAGAGACAGAGAGAGAGCGAGAGGAATCTTCGTCGGGGAAGCGCGATACCAACGAGAAAACGAAGCGGAAGAACGGAAAGGAAGAGCGGAAGGAGAGAAAGAAAACTCGACGCGAGAGTGCAAGCGGTACCGCGTTCGTGGAACACGGTTTATAACGAGGAACCCCTCTTCTTAAGGTGATATTCTTCAGCTTGAGGAACGCATTAAGTCGATAGAAGAAGATAGGGCGTCGTGCGAAATACGTGTCGCCGTTATGGTAGTCGTTTCAGCGACTGCGATCTGCCATCGAACTTTCCAGTTATGGAGGTTCGAGAGAAGAAATCGAACGTCTTCGCTCGATGTCCCTTCGCAGGGGAATTCTTCGGTCCGAGAACGATGGGCGAAGAGTGCAAGAACCGGGCCGGTTTTTACACGGTGAAATCATTCGAGAGGGGATATTCCTGGGCCTTCGGATTTGAGTTATACGCCAACGTCACCGCCAGCCACCACGTTCTTCCATTATTCTCTCGGTCCGAGTGTTTTTTCTATGCGAGACTTTTTCACGCGCCAACTTCGAGATCTTCGGATTCGTAGATCCTCTCCGCTCGTCCCGAAGATCGTTTTAACGCTTCCAGAATCACTCGCTGCCTTGGGAGTTTCTTGGGAAGTCGAGGAAAGAGCTCGAGGAAGCCGAAGTTGTTGGGGAGAAATTCGGGAAAAATCGGGAAATTGATTCGTTCATAATTGATTAAAAGTAACGGTATTCGTTACGGTGAAATCGAAGTTTCTCCGAGGAGATATGGATCGTTTCGTGGCGCGTATTTGGTGGAAACGCGAGGAAGTCGCGTCGCGCGTAAATCACCGACGAAGCGTATTCGACAGACACGTGTTAGGGTTGTCGTTCTTTGAGCACCCACTCGTCTAGTCGTTCCCTTGCCCCGTTTCCTTCCTGTTACTCGTTTCCTTCGTGTTCTTGAACGTGTGCCAGAGTTCCACTAGCTGGATTTGCGTGCACGCGTTCTCGAAATCAACCGAACATCGAATCGAACGCGATGTCGCGTGAAAGTGACGATTATGGTAAACTACGAGAAATCTAGCGGCAAGAAAATAGCTTGGCCGTTTGCCGAACAGATGAAACAAATAGATAAGAGAAACGAAGTTGCCACGGCGCAAGGGGTCTACTTCTGATCGGACAGTAAGCGCTTAATTGTTAGTTCTCCGGTGTTCGAAACAGATTTAAGTAGAACAAGATCGTATCTGGTCAATCAAGCCGATGTAAGGTTGAACGATAGCAGCAATAATCGAGCAAACAGAACGAGTCAATCGCAGCACGGCGTTTGTTCGGATATTTTATAAATTACTACGTAAACTGACGCGAGCCTTTGCGACCTCGATTCTTTGCCGTGTCTCCATCAGAATATCAAACGACTATCGACTGACTCGAGACATTCTGCTACCGTTTCATTGCGAAAGCTGAACTCGCAGCGGGGATAAAGTATGGCGCGATAATTTTTCAACGATATGGCGAGCGAGTCTACGACCGTACAAACGATCGTACACAAACGTTTTCGATCGAACGTCGTATTTGCAGGCGATTGGTTCGCTTGCTGCGCGAGATCTGATAAAATTACAAGAAAGGGAAGAGAGAGAAATATAACTGTCTGACACGCACATAACGAGCATGGCGTTCAGAATAGGTCAGCACAGAAATGCATCGCTTGCTCGCGTCGCAATCGGGCCCGCCACGTCGTTTACGAACGATAAATTACAGCGAAGCTGCCGCTGCACCTACGGGTCGATGCTTAATGTTCACGATTGTAATTAACGCTTTGACGGTTCTCTGCTGCGCGTTGAATGGATACCGGGCCACGCGCACGTGACCATGTTGATTATGTTTCAGCCGGAGACGCGACCGGGAAAATTGTCTTCGCGCGGCAGGCCGCGCGTCTGAATAAAGCGCTACCATTTTCGAGAAGACGTCGCATCGTCGAATGAGAAATCTTCACTGACACGAATTTCATTTGTATCATTCGCCTTTTAAAGCGTTCACTGCGCTACGCGACCAGACCCTTCAATTACACTTCCATCGTGTTCTGCGTCCTTTATCTTCCTCTTTCTTCCTATTTTGATGCGAACGGAAAGTGAAATTTTACGTCGACAGTCGTTACGCTCATAATACAATCGAGAAAAGATTAAGAAACTTTGGAACACAGCTTGCAGAAACAAGCCCGATTCTAAACAGGATTCGATTCGAAGTATTAAGAGAAGGATCATCCGGCTAATCGACTACCTGAAAATCCTCCTCGATTCCAAATAAACTACCAACGAGGACCATTAATTACAACGGTCCATCGAAACGGTAGCTCTAAACAGCGTACACTTCATCAAAGACTAATTGCGATCCTAAGCCCGTGCAAGAACGAGATCAAACGAAGTTTCATCTTCATCAAAGATCGCCCTCTGTTCCCAACGAAAAATATTAATTACCGCGGACCGTCTGGACGTGCAATTTCCATGCAAGATTCTTCATCAAGGGTCGACTACGCGCTTAACAAGCGAATCCGACCGCACAAACGTTCGCCGGAACTCAAATTGTAATATCGAAAACGGTCTCTCCCCGATGGTTGATATAACGATCCGCGAATGTGACGCGGAAACGTAACGAGACTCATCCTCCCCCCACCTTTCCCCCTATCGTTCTATCTCTCCGCGTAATATTCTAATACGGTCGTTTCGCGTATTGATCTTCGCCGTTTCGTAGCCAACTTGAATGCACGCTTTGCGGAGACAGTTGGCTAGATCCAGTAGACAGATACGGAATGCATAATCCTTACGATCCCCTCGACACGATCGCGCCGGAAACGGATATTTCGCGTGTTCCATTGATCCGGCGTAATTACGGTGTGACGAGTTTCGTAACAATCGTAACTGTTCCGTGTTTGGCGATCTGATTATTATCAAGCGTCGCGATCGACCACCGAGTTGGCGTTGCGCGACGATTCGATCTCCGTTTGGTTCGTTCCGACGAGAGCCGCGTACCACGGTTCTGCTATATTCGTTTCTGAACGAGTTTGTCGAGCAAATGGGAGTTTCCGATGGTTGAAATTTATCGAAATATTCCACGACGCGATACTGCGACTAATTAGGGATTAGTTGTATGTTCGATGCTGGTCGAGGCAGATGTTGATTAGGTTGCAGTTTGAGAAAGAGTATTCACGGGTCGTTTTGGAAATGACCGAATAGTCGGTACGCGACACTATCTGCCCGTTATTTCATCAGCGTATCTTTCTGCAATTACAGGGAATTAGAATAGTAATCCGACGCGGAATCGCGAGCTTCGAAATACCAGGGCATCGGTTCGAGTCGAGCAGGAACGAGTGGTAATTCACGATTCGCAGAGCATCAATAACGCGGAATTATTCAACGAGTTTGCATCGGTAGCTAGTTAGTCATAGAGGCGGCGAATTTCAGTTACAACTTTCCCGAACCGAGAGAGTCGATGTCTATCGAGATTTCCCGCCGGTTTACATGCTGCAAACTTTTCATCGCGCCATCCAATACCAATCAATTCGCGTTTCGCTTTATCCGTAGTTATTTTGCGGCGCAACGTAACCGAAATTAATGATTCGGATCGATTTCGGCTCGATTATCGCGGCTCGTTTTTACCAACAAACTCGCTAGCCGTGTGATTTTTCAAATCCATTTTTCCTGATATTTCAAAAAGCGCGAACTCGATCGACGCCGTCGAGAGGGCTGCGACGCGTCATTTATAGACGTGACAGGTAAATAGAATGACTGTCAAAAGCTTTGCGACCGACTGGCATTCGTTCGATCGCGGGATAATTGTTTCTCGTCGGGTCTGTTTTCGTCATCCGTTCTTTAGCAAGGATCCTCCTTGTCCTTTGAACGGAATAAGTACATGGAAAAGGGAGAGCAAGGCGCGTCGGTTGCGGGATACGTCGTCGACTCGCTGCTCTGACAGCGGCTGACAAGGAAACGAGATCTGGCGGAGCGCAAAACAAGAAACGAAAGCGAAATCCGGTCGGTTGGATGGCCGGGAAATTACGTTCGAGGGAAAATCGCGCTGCGCCGAGAGAAAGGCCAAAGGAGGAACACGGAAAGAAGAAGAAAAGGGAGTGGAAAGGGGCGTCGAGTAACTAAGTGACTCGCTACTCGTGCATTTCGATTTCCTTTTCAGCTGCTCGTGCGTCTTTCTTTCACGCCACTCGCTTTTGTCGTTCGCTACGTTTTATTACTGTTTGTCCTTCCCCTGTGGAACCGTCTGTTCGTTGTGTAGGTGTTCGTCTTCCTAGAATCCTAGTTTCGAACGTGACATTTTGACGCGTTGAGTACACAGCCGAGAGTTTGGAGAAAATTTCGTAAAATAGAGGCCGAGGTAAAAGCCTGCTGCTTTTTTCCTCGGCGACTGTTTAGTCAAGAATAGCCTTGCGTTTCGACTCGTGCAGCGCTGAAAGTGCGAATTGGAACGGGGATATTTAGGTCGGACACAAAGAATCCAGCGTAACGCGAGAGAAAGTAGAGTAGTCGCGTATATCGCCAGGCAGGCCTGGCGCCTGCGTTGCAAGTAGAACGAGGCTCGCGTGTAGTCAGACCTCTATCAAAGTTACCGAAGAAAATGCAGTGTTTTCTGGGTTACTGTGACGTTTCTCGCGATATTACTTCTCAATCGATAGGTGACCAATGCTTCTTGATCGAAATTGACGCGATTGATGCTTCGCTTCATTGCCATTACTACATTATATTATACTATTACATTGTGTTTCTATGTTTGTGTGATCCTCTTTATCATACTACGCGAACCTTTGACTGTTCAGACAACAAGCGTTTATTGATCAACGCTGCGCGACGATTCGTTTCATTACGGATTTCTGGATCACGAGTTGAAAAGCACAATTCTAGCACAACGTTCGTTTCATTCTTATTTCTACTCAAAGGTACGTTCAGAAATATTCCGTTCGACGAGGTAACGACTACTTGCTTTACTTTTTACTCGAAAACGTCGATACGTTAATTCGCAAACCTTCTGTACTCTGAAATCCACGCAGAAAAACGCAACACGTCTGCCCGTACAGAGAAATATCTCGACGCTCTAGGCTTCGGTGTCGAATTCGCCGATCTTGCGCGTAGGCAACGCGAAATAGCAACCGCTGTGGAGCGGCGCAAAACGCAGAGACGGCAGGAATAATTGGTTTTAGTTAATCGAGAGCCATCGGGTCGAGCAATTTCGTGTGGCAATAATCGTTCCAACTGGCTCGAGCGGCAGCAACAGCGCAGCCGGACCGCCGGCGATCAATTCGGTCGTTCGGCGAGCTTTTTATTACGGCGTTAAGCGGGAAGCAAAGCGGCGGGAACAGGCGGATTCGCCGGGAAATTCCGCGTTCGCGAGTCGAGCCGTTTCAATTATCCGATTACCGGCAAGCGGCTTGCTTTCGCCATGGATGAATGGCGACGGACCGTGAATTTTACAAGCTTTCCAGGCAGCCCCATGTTGCAAAGTCGCGCCGGCGCCCGGCAACAGGTATTTCGAAATATAATATCGCCGCGATGCTGCGAATGTTCGACAAACCAAGAATTCGATTAGTATATGCGTCGCAGCTTTCCACCGCGCCATTTCCCACCATTCCATCTGCTTCCGCGTCTCTCTCCTTTTTCTCTAAATCGCCCCGCCTCGTATTTGTTTCATATATGCCAGTATTTTCCAGTAGATCGGATTCTACTTAATTAGACCGGGGCGAAATTGCCCGGCCGATATTTGAACTCTCTCGTCCCTCGGTTTCCCTTGCCCCGATTCTCCTCCTCTCTTTTCGCTCTGTTGATCGCGGCAAGCAAGCACCAGTCAGCAAGCTATGTTTGAAAATATCAATTTGTTTCCACATTACAGGCTGCTCTTTGATATAATTTTCAATTTTCGACGCATCGTGCGCCGACCTTCCATTTATAGCCCCTAACTCCTATAGCAATTTAACGTCTGCTGCGAGTTTATTTATCGTTGCTCGCTCGCCCGTACTAGATTGCATCTGTCCCGCGCTCCAAATGTCGTGAATATAATAGTCGGTTAAATCAACTTCAATTTGCTCGAAAGTTCGCCTATGCCATTATACAAATCCATCTACATCGAGTCTGTGTTACGGCCCATTATTATAAATCTATCCTAGTTGCAGCCTCGTAGCCAGAGTGTTTAACGCATCGAATGCCGCGAGGCTCATCGGCGAGTGCCGCTGGATTTCATGTCATAGAAGTCATCCGTGATCGACGATGTCGCAGTTGATTGAAGTATACGCGCAAATTACAGCACATTCGTAACGCGTATTCGTAGAATTTGTAATACCTACTTTGTGTATTCCATTGAAAACAGAATCCGAAGCACTTGAGTAATTTTGCTTCTTTTTTTTTATCGACGTACGTGAGTCGCCTGCAAAGCCGTGCCACGTATCAGAATGCGTGACCTGCGTAATAGAGCTACGAATGACACGCGATCGAAGATCGAGCGAATATTTCTAACAGGATGTAACAAATGAAGAACAATGCAGCGAATGCACGTGGACGCAACGCGAACCAGCGAATGCTGCATAGAACCGCGTATAACAATTCGTCGCGTTAAAATAACTAACGGCGCTGCCGCGTTATGAACAACGAAATTCGGCGGGAAGCAAACGCGTCGCGACTCGAATAAAAGTCGTCCGGAACGAAGTCTTCTGGATTCGAGGCGTATCGAAACGTTAATCCTAGGCAGTTTGGAACGTCGTTCCCTCGGCCGGTTCTTTCTACCGTATTTCTCGCTGTATCCAGTACGCTTCGGGCGTGTTTGCAGGCCTTCAAACGGAATTGAAGCGGAATAAGGGCGAAAGGCTGTTTGCCCAGGCAGCTGGAGTCATTGTGTCCGGGCCGAGTCGCAAACGGACAGGCCGGTTGCTTGGCAAACATTTGCAGCAGCCGCGCCCGCGCTCTCGAGGAGTTTTCGCGCGGCGAAAGCGAGCGAAAAGGCCAGAAGCGAGGTCGGAGATTGCGTTTCGGACTTTTGAGGCACGCGCGAGTCTTTTGTCTACGATCAAAGACGCGACACGAATGGAATTTTACGCTCCGCGTACCAACGTGTCGAGGACTCGGTTAAAACGGCTAAAACTGTTTTAAATTGCTGAATTCTTCGTACGACACGTAGAAAGAAAAAGCCTTTTGCGACAAAGGATAACCGAGTCACTCGAGCATACATTTTTATTAACAAATTCTAGATTAAGCGTTGTTTGTTGGTGTTGTTGTTTTTTTTTTTTTTTTTTTACAAAAAGACATCTTTCGTATTTTCTTGAAAATCTGATTAGTATTTGAAAACGGTGATCCTATTCTCCAAGGCAATATTGGGTTATTTGTCATGTCTGACAACTCTGTCTCAGCTTGAAAATAATCGATCAACGACGCTCGATGGCTACGTGATTTTGAGTCACTGGACAGTCTTGAACGCCTGGATTGCTTAGTCTCGCGGCTATCAAAAATACGTTGTCGTGAAAATATAAGTAATAAATCTAAAATACGTTTTCCTGCCAATCATACATCATCTTCCTATTGTGAGAGTACAGCAGACAGACTACAGAAAATTACGCATTCACGCCAGAAGACGACGTATCAATTATTATAATCAGAGAGCGCCAGAAATGAAGCGTTCAAGTGGAATAATCTGTCACTAGTCAGACACAGGTGAAAGCGTCATTATTTTCGTATTACTTATACGCAATTAAGGACTGAACTCGAGATTGCTCGGTCTGCGTCATTTCGTTAGATTCGAACTCAATTAATTCTCTCGTGGAGACTCGTGCAAATTAGATCTGTATTCGAAGGTTTTTACATATATCGTGGAACAATTTACGCAGGGGATAATGGGCGATTTATCGAGCGGCACGCTCCCCATCGAATTATTCACCGGCCGATATAGGGCCGATTTATCGGCACACGCGCCCTCCTGAGAAACACCTCCTCGAACTTGCCTCGTAAATTGTCAACTTTTCAATAACTACTTCTCCGGCCGTTCCGCCGAACCACCTCCGTTTTAGAAGTGGCAGGGGTCGAACACGGCGAATACGATTACACGAATATCTTTGTCCGCTGGGATCTATATTTCAATTAGCAGTTTCTCAAGCGTTCCAATCTCGCCAAGAAGCCCCTCTGTGTCTAGGAAAATTTCATTGGAACATCCATTATATCTACATTCCTAGATATTAATAGATATTATTCTTAGATATTATCCATATTACTAGATTTTCATCCGTTAAACGTTTTTCAGACACTGCACGTTGCTTCCTTCTGCAAATTTCTCCGATACTTGGAAATTCGAAGGTTTGCGATAGCAAGGAGGCAGTTAAACGAAAGTTTATTACTACGGATACCAGTCGTCTATAAATCGAGGAGCGGGAATAAAACCTATTTATTACGCGTGACATATTATTTTATATACCTTTATAACATTTTTATTTTAATAGATCAGAGACCGGTTAATTAACGATAACAAGAATTTCATATTTTAAAAAAGGATGCAAGTCCATCATGTAGTTTCTTTAAAGAGGCTCTATAAATCGAGGAGCGGGAGTATGTAATGTGACAAAACCTATTTATTACGCGTGACATATTATTTTATATACCTTTATAACATTTTTATTTTAATAGTTTAGAGACCGGTTAATTAACGATAACAAGAATTTCATATTTTAAAAAAGGATGCAAGTCCATCATGTAGTTTCTTTAAAGAGGCTGTAAGCGACGATATAAATTGTCTTATTTGATGGGATAATCGAAGCAAATTTATCTATGCACGCGTTTAAACACATGGCACTTACAGTGTAATTTAGTACTGACAACTGGTAGTGTAACGTGCATTCTACCTTACGTACGAAATACTAAAAATTGTACGAATTTTCGTGACAATTCGTTCCATATTTATCGATATTGGCCTTCATACAGATAACATTCTCAAGGAAAAGATTTGTTTAAAAACGACGCTTCTTTGCCTCCGCTCTTCAACTCATAGCACACTTAAAAAAGTGAATTTAAAAAAATGAAGCGTTGAAAGTTAATCCTTCATGACACCGTATAGGTGGTTGTTAGGTTGCTCAAATCGATGGAAAGTGTCACTGTCCCCCCTTCAATTTTTCTGCCAAGAAATAGTGGAAATATTTCAAACATAAGATTAACAAGACAAAGAAGATTAATGGCAGAGTAGAGCAATAAGATTACAACAAAATAAGGAAGGCGATGCTGCAATAATAGGAAACGAAAGCTGGACAGCGAAAAAATAAATTGATAAGCAAATCCTTGATTTTTTTCTCCTTTTTGAGCCGCTTACGAGCAACGGACATAAAGGAGGGATGGACGCAAGCCGCATAACTCGACGTCGGATGGGAACGGGCGCGAGATAGATTTCTCGAGCGTGAAGCTTGCCTTTGTGCCCGGGGAAGAATGCCGTCGGTTCGCTTCCAGCGGCAGAAACTTTTTCAAATTCCTCTTGACGATCGCGATACGCTGCGCGAATTTCTGCGTTGCCATCCTCGACGGACAACGCGATTGTTGAGATAGGGGCTGGCCAGTTTCGCGAGATCCTTTTGAATCCGCCTTGAACTCGACTTGGGGAATCCCTGACGTTCCTCCATTCCGGATTTGTGACTGAAGACGTTGGTTTTAGATTTAAAAATAGACGAAACGGCGAAATAAGGAAAAAACTTTCCACTATGTTTCCTTGGATCCACCGTGAGTCGAATATAATCTCATGCTGGACGGTAATTTTTATTTATTCAATTTCGCTCGATAGTACCGAGACTCTGTAGCTATAGAATTGCATCTAGTTATATACAGCAAGCATTTTGCAGCAAGATTATCTTTTGATGAGCCCAAAGTTGAAGATTTAACAAGGTTTACAAATTCTACTTCTCCTCTGCGAAGATAGCCGTTTGAGAGCAGTGGAATAGCAGCGGATAAAAGGCAGATGCGTTAAATGGAAGGACAATGTCGTTTCAAGAAACTGTCTAATATCAGGCAGACACGTGCCAAGTTAAACATCGAATAGCTGGCGGCTGGCAGAAGCTGTACACAGGCCAAGCTTTCTTTCGTTCCTGGAATACAAAATTAGCGTCGACCTGCCGTTTATTTTCTCCTCTGCTAGTGATTGGTCCCGAAGTAAGCACCGAAGACTTTGTCTGAAATCGAGCGACTACGCCGAAAGTTCGGCGATTACAACGCCGAGTACCTTGCACGTGAATATTACATGAACGCATGCGAGAATATTAGGTTTATAAAATCTGCATCCGTGGGTAGCAAGTAGAGAGAGACACGAAGTCTCTTCTTTCTTCCTATCTTGTAGCTTTAGATACTTTCTTTTGAGAATTATTTCTTCGAAATCCGTAAAATTTAGATATCCATAAGCTGGTTGCTTTATTAAATTCGTTTGCCTGACGTAGGGACAAAGAGCAAGCGAAATGAGACGTTTAATAAGCAGCAGAACCACGCGCAGAAGCGGACAAAGTTAAAATATTTTGCTTTTAACATCTGGAAACTTTTGGTTATCGTAAATAAAGATACGAAACGAGTTGCGCAATTCTTTAATGTAGAAAGTAGAGGAGCTCGATACCTTGGCAGACAAATACAGTAAAGAGAGAGAATGACGCCAAAAGGGAAGTAGAAGAGTTCCGGGCATTGTCAGGCGAAATGGCCTACATAAGTAGAATAAGTTCGTGCCTCGTCAGACAAAGGAAAGAAGCTTCGCATAGAAATCGACTAACAGGGACGACGAGTGAATACTCGAGCTATCAGCACGTAATCTACCATGTAAATAGAATTTATCTACGCTTAATTAAACGCCGACTACGAAGCTTAAAATGATCGTGGTTGGATAATTAAACAAGTAGAATAGCCGCGTAATTGCGCCGACATCGAAACAACTGTAAAAACAATTCAACGTCAAATCGAGCGAATAAAACGGGCTTTTCTAATAAAACGGGCAGATAAGACTCGACTATGGAATTCTGACTCGTTGAATCCACAAACGGCGCCCTCCCTTCGTCCGTCTACATAAAGTAAAATTTCCACACGCTAGTCTGGCGCACGTCAATCGCGAATCGAAACTGTAATCGACGCCTAGATCGCGCATATATTATTCAAGACATTACCGTCGCGGTTTAACGTTCGTGTCGAACCGTGTAATCATTTTACTGCCACCTATTTTTCTTCATGAAATACATTACCCATTCTGTAATTCTCTCACTAATTCTTGTCAATATACTTTTATTCTAGCGAAGGGTTGTGTTGCATATTAGACGAGTTTAAAGTTCAGATTTGATTGCATTTTTAATTAATTTTTCCTGATAAACCAATAGATTTGCGAATATCAAATCATCCTTCCTGGATGACTAGAAGCTTCTCTTTTGCACAGGAGGATGCAAAGTTTATTCACAGCGACCTTTCGCAGAGATTCTCAAACGTATCAGTGCCGTATTCGTTTCTGCGTACAGATTTACAGTCTATCGTCTCATAAACGATGCATTTTTGCAGACTTTTTCTCCGTCTAGTATACGGAACTTCGCTTAACAAAACACAATAATTCCTCTCTTTGCACGAAGAGCGATCTTCCTATAAGTACACGCACAATCTAGCGCTGCTATCAAACCGCGTAATTCTCTCAAAATTCGAGGATGTTTAAGATCCTCTGCGTGTCTGTCTTTGTTCTTATCAAGCAATTGGAAGAGGAGATCGTGTAACCGCGCGACGCGAGACACGTCTCCAAGATGAAAGCAGCCTGTACTTTCTGATGAACGCGGGAAACGCAACCGCGTTCCTCAATGCTGTTCTTAATTGAACGAACGAGGCGAGATAGATCGTGCTGGAGAGTCACGACACGAGGACGATACCGTTTCGTCGTTTCTGATTCGATGAATAGAGGTTGGAAATTGAGGGGCGGAGAAGCGGGGAGGGCAAGACCGGTTGAAAAACAATCGAGCGGAACGACAGAAGTTAGATTGCGACAAGCGACGTTGACGTTACGGAAATTGAGGGCGTGCGTGCGTGCTCGCAAAGAAGGAGTGAGCTCGAGAGCCGAATAATCGACGTGTATTTCACGTATTCGGGGTAAAAGCCGAGATGTCTCCGTGGAACGAAAACAGCTGCTTCTCGTTTGTTTCCGACTCGATGATCGTCCCAAGGAAATGAAAATACGGGATGCTTGTTTTTCAATGGCCGATGAAACGGGAACATTTTATTCGCTGTACGTTGACGAAGAACGGCGATGGTTTAGAGAACTCGTGCAGAACTTAGGAATCGAAAGTTTGAAGAGTTCGATGGAATTCTTGATTGAGGGATGGTCAACTTCGTAAAGAATGAAACTCCTTCGATATTTCTGCCTGCATATCCGGGAAGCGAGCCCCGGAACCCTCATAAAACTCGAGCTATCAGAAATTTTTCCGGAATTCCTGCACCGGATAAATAGGGGCGGAGGATCGGCCATCTCTTATCTCTCTGCGGAGGAACTTTCGTCTCTCGTTACCTCGATCGACCGTTTCCGCCAGCTTTTTTAACAATTCCGGCTATGCGTTTTCCAACAGAACATCCCTTGCTATTGCAATTGGAACGCACCACTTTTGAGGGCTCGACGAATCCAGAAATTCCTCAACTAATTTACATCCCTCGTGCAAATTTTCACGATTTATATTCTTTACTACGAAATAATCAAGCGACCATTATAGCTTCTATGGCGACAAAAAAAAAAAAAAAAAAAAAAAAAAAAAAAAAAAAAAAAAAAAAAAAAAAAAAAAAAAAAAAAAGAAGAAAAAATATGGCGGTAAGACTGTAGATTTTTATAAATTTTTACAATCATCGTGATCTTTTTCCCTGCGAAGAACGAACGTTTAGAAGATTAATAAATTACAAGAACTTAATCGAATAAAGATACAGCGCCATCGAAAGAGCAGAAACTTCAGAAATACTTGGAAGAACTTCAGTTTGCCGAGGAAGTCCGTCTGTTTCAAAGAAAATTCATCGGGTTCGGTCGGATGGACGGATTCATTCAGAAAGAAGCAGCGTTCCATCGGTCAATTACATCGATTCAATACTGACCGAACGACGAAAGGTCGAAAGGAAGTTTCGTAAGGACCCGAGGAGAGGGGACAAAAGTGGAAACGGAATTAATATCCCTGGCAAGTATCCCGGATTCAATTACAAAGTGTTATCGTTGAAGGAATTATATTACGTTAAACGGGTGCTGCGGGTTTTCCTTACAATAACAGATCGCCGTTTTTCCAACGGTGCCGAAAAACCGCTCGGTGAACGTTTCAGCAGTCTAATCTCGGGCTTTATTTCAACGATCGTCGTCTCCGCAAACCTCGTTTAGTTAATCCCGACGGCGCCGTTCCGTAAAACTCGCCTTTGCCAGCAGGCAATAGCGTAAAATTAATTACTCTGTCCTCGTGCTTCACGTCGACGACGTCGTCTTCATCGTTATCCCTTGCCCCGTCAAATATTTCGAGAGATCTCGCCTTCAACGATCTGCTTCGAAACGTCGATGAAACCTTATTGTCCTATTAAGTCCGATTAATTGGAACATCCGCGACTCAACTTTAATAAAATCCATATTCTTCTCTGGACTGTCGATGATTTCGCGTCAGCGTCGTTCCAACGCGAGGAGTTAACGACAAAAAAAAAAAAAAGACGAAAGGTGGTAAAAGAGTAACATTCTGTATTGGTGCTGCAACACATGATAGTTGTAAAACTGCGGATTATCAGGTGGCAAAGTCTAACTTGCACTTTGGAAGCGATTTTTTTCTTCGATTAATTCTTTGCGCTTGAATGTGCAGAATTTGCACTTGCCATAGTGGCGACATTCGCAGATTCGTCTTCGACGTCAGACGTCGCCACGGCGGCGGTATTTGAGATTTCTCTTCGACGTCAGATAGCATTTATTAAATTGCTTCGATTAGTTGGTAGTAGCACCGGAAAAGTATGCCGATTGCGCAAAGTTAGATGAATTTCAATTCGTACATTTAATGTATGTAAGCTATTCATCTAAAATTTCCCGGTAACGCTGTAACACGTTTGTATTTTAAAAACTAGACAAGTCCTCTCTTTCTGTTTGAATTTGAAAAAATACGCGCAAATTGCCTTTTTACTTTTTTTTTTTCTTTCTAAGCGGAATTAAAAGATACGTGGCGTCTGATCGAACGAACAATAGGTTTTCGACCGGAGGGTGTGTTTCCTTTGTCCGAGATCGATCGTCGTTAGAATAAAGTTGGAATAAAAAGGCTCTCGGAGTCGTGTCGACGGGTTTCCGCGAAAGGATTACGTGATCCCGGAGGCGTGTGTTTGGATAACCGGGCCGATTAGATCGCTGTTAGAACGCGTCGCCGGTATTGAAACTGTCGGCGGAACCGCGACGGCCGTTATCGGACCTCGAAAGTCGCGCGATCGTTCGCCGGAATTGCTCGCATAAATTCTGTTCCGCCTGTGTTTGCTCTGGCCAAGATCGCCGCTATATTTTCCCCGGCGACGTGGATATCGCCAACGATCTGACGCGCCGAGTGGAATTACTCTATGACGGATACGGAGAATTTCGGTGTTACGTTTGAAAAACAGAAAGAGAGAATAGAAGAAAATTATAGAGAAAATATGGATTACGCTGATATCCGAAGATCGCTGCAGAAATTCAGCATAGCTGTGAAAAATAAAACGTTTGCAGCGCGCTAAATAACGCGAGGATCGTTGTTATTTCGAGAAAGTGATACTCGTTTCGAAATAACAACGGTACAGATGCATTTTAACAAGATTTCTTTGTTTGCAATTTTGTTACGTGCACAGAATGCGATACATAACTGGCTAATTTCGAAGTGTCGCCATTCTGAAACGACGCGTCATCCTTTGTTCCGCTTTAGCAATTGCTTCATGACGAAATAATCATGCAGCGTTACACAATTTAAAAAGCGAGTAAGAATTGTTCAAACATTTTGTCGAAGTAATTATCGAAATAATTCGACGACGGTGATCTTACGCAAGTTACGTCGACGGTATCATTTGATCACTTAGATCGTCTGATTCAACTGCGCCAGACTTTTTCTGGATTTTTCTTAGACGCAAAGTGTATATCAATAAAGGAAACACGATCGAGCTATTCGAGGAGCGACAGCGACTTACCTTCCGAAACGTGTGCAGATGTAATGAAAAATGCGATTCGGACGGCTCGGCTTTGCACGACGTCTACAGGCGGACGTCTTTCCGATATTATATTCCACGCATAATTTCCAAGTATTGATAAACGATTTGTATTAAAAAAAACTGTTGTCTTTTATTTTCCTTAAAAGTTATTTCCAATGAAAATGAGTCAGTTATATGTTGTCCACTTATGTACATATTTTTCAATAGAACCAAACTCTATTTAAACAACACTTGTCGTAATGTGAGACAAGTTTCTCTATATATCTTCGACGTACATTTTCACCGCAAGTTCGTATAACCATCTCTTCACGCAGTCTTTTTAATCGTCGAAAATGCGAAACGTACTCCACCCAAAAACTCTTCCAACTTTGCAAAGAAACGGTAATCTGGCTCGTTTGGCGCGTCCATCGCTTGTAACGAACTGAAAGTGTAAGGAATTCGGAGAGATATTTCTCGAGATCTTCTATAACGTATCGAAACGCTTACGGTCGCGTGTAGTTTCTCTAAGCGTATTGAATCGCCGCACCCATCGTCTTACGAATCATTCAACCGCAAGCTATTACCGTAAGTGGCTGTAATTCGATGATGAATTCCTTTCGAACAAACATTTTCAATGATGAAAAAGCGTAGCAGTGCGACAAATCGCACTTCGTCACTTGCGGAATTTTCGATTTTGAACGTACGGAGCTACGGCGATATTGGTTATATACACAGGAAGTTTGGCATGATTTACGTAAACATACGAATGAAGCGAAGTGACCTTCTATGAGCGCGTTTCATCGTTTTATGAGCATTCTATACGTAAACGGGTATTACATTCTGGACGACCCACGTACGAAAGTGTTACGTACATTATACGAAAGTATATAAATGATTCGACAATGTGTTTCGTGAAAAACCACGGAGGCCGCGTTTCGATCGGCGCAGCTTTGATCCGAATGCAAAAGCTCTCATTAAAATCTCACGGTATCGCCACACTTTTCTCGGTGGCTACGGCCGAACTATAAATAATTAATGCGCCTTTTCTTCGTCGGTGAGCGGCCAACGATGAAGTTCAGCCAGCAGGACGAAGTTTCCGAAGAGACTGAGAAGAAAGCGAGGAAACGTAAGTAACCGAAGGATGGGGGCAACTCGCCTCGTGCACTTACGATAAAACGCGAGTAAGCGGCAAGCGAACAAGACGCGTAGAGCCGCGTATTAGCGTGACGCTTATTTGCAAGGTTCGTGCGATAAAAAGGGGATGAAATAGAGTAAAAAAAAAAAAAAAAAAAAAAAAAGTGGATGCGAAAGCGAGTGGGCTACGAGGAAAAGAGATACTGTGAAAAAAAAGGAGCAACGAGTAAACGAGGACGGACAAATACGGCGGACGGTCGAAAAGCTACAGGCCGAGGGGGTTGAAGCGACGTGTGGAATTAGAGTTGGAGGTGGAGAGACGAGGCAATGGCTAGAATTAGGGTGAGAAAGGGGAAGGACGATCGAGTGGGGAGGCAGGTGAAAGCGGGACGCGGACAAAGCTGAACGAAGAGGGTGGTATCGTCGAAATGGGACAGAGACAAAGAAGGGGTTGGGACGGAGAGTACGGCAGCGGACGGGGTGGGATGGAAAACAGCAAAAATTTGCATCACAATCGCGGATAGAAATAATTACGCGAGAAACGCGCGCGCGAAAGGGATGGAGGAATACGGACGCGGATGCAAATGCAGACGGTCAGGTGGTGGTGGAAGAGGAGGGTTTGCGGCGGAGAGGGAAAGGCTGGAAGCACAACGGAAACACGGCTAGAAATGCAGATACGAGAATACGCCGGAGGTTCGTCGAGGCAGCGAAAAAAAAAAAGAAGAGAACGAAGCTGGCTATGGCGTGAAAAGAGAGGAAAAAGTTGAAACGAGAAAGGGTGGGGGTGGAAGAAACGGAGTGGATCCGGAGAAGGAGAGAGAAAGGTCCTGTGTCTTTGCTCTGTTTACACGGGGCAAGCGAAAGAAAAAGCGGGAAAGAACGGGATTCGAAACGTGCAGCCGGAAGTAGACACCGTCTACGCCCCCTGGACGCCCCCGTTTCACGCAACTGCTGGATAAATAACTGCAGGACCGAACAAAAGAATAGAAAGCACGGGAATAGCGTGATATACTGCGCATCTAGCGTTCGCTACTGTGAAAACAGTGAAACCTTCGTCCGCGAGGGTGAAAAAATGTAACGTGATTTTCCGAGAGGTGCAAGTAGACGGGTAAATGTGTACACACCTTGTTTTCTTGCGAGCTATAAATCGCGCTTTTAAGTAGCATGTGTAAACGTTTAGAAAAGCTTCAAGCCAGCTATATCGTTTGTTCGTACTACTTGATATTCCTTCCTACAAACCAGATATATTTTCGAATTAGACGAAGCATTAGACGAAGTTTCGGGGAGTAAGTGTAGCATCGTTCCCGAGGGGGGATACAAAAGGCGCAAACTCGAATGACTCGACAAAAACTACATTCCTATAACGTGACTTTTTTCTCGAGTGCAATGGTGCAGCCGCGCTCCCTCCTCTCGCTCGTTAGTCTACTTATAAAACTGTAAGTACTTTGTCTTCCCTTTTTTTTCTGTTCGAAGCTGTTCTCTCCGCCGGGCAAGTAGAAGAGGTGAACGCCTGAACGGACATCGATTAAAAACTCTTCCGCGAGGATTATTCCGAAAAAGAAATCAGATTCAGAGAAATCGGGGGTAGCCATCACACAATGAGGATTGAAACGAATCTCTGAAAGACGAAAAAAAAAAAAATCTATTTCCCCCGAATGAAAAATCTCTGCGCGAGTGGAACGCTTTTTCCACCGTTACGAGAAAGAAACGGCAGGGAAAGGAAGGAAATCCAAATAGGTTTTTTCCTTGACGGAACCACGGAAGTTTTCTCAGTTGGGAGACGTTCGTATCGGCTCGAAAACAGCCCAGATCGGACACGCTTCGCCAGACACAGAGTATCGACGTTTGTCTGCTTGGAGAACGCGGGTGGCTTTCAAGACCGTTTTCCAACGGAACGGGGTATTTTGTCTGGCGGAAAATGTGCGGTCTGCAAAAATATTCTACCGCGTTGCCCTCTCTCGATACGAAAACGTACGTCGTTCAATGCCGTATTTTTTGTCATAGCAATGGTCGCACGATGGGGAAAAAAAGCGAGGTAACAAACGATAACCCGTGCGCCGAAAAGTAGTTAAAACTAGAAAGCGCGGCTAAATAAATTATTCGAGAAAACGAGTCGCTTTAATCCGAAATCAAAAGCTCTCGATATACCATAGTCGCGCCATCGATACACTTTCGACCAGTGTTCACACGACTGGTCTTTTCAACGCCGTCGATTATATAAAGCCCCGAAAAATCCATTATAAAATTATCGAACGCGCTCGACCATCGACGCATAAAAATCATTTTTGTTCCACGGTAAAGCGCAACAACCGCACTAGGCCGAAAGAGGGGAAAAAAAGAAAAAGAAAAAAAAAAGCACAATCGCTCGCACAACGAAGGTGAAAAGCCAGGATTCGATTGGTCGGTCTCGCAGGAATTTTCCGTTCGATTTACCGTTTACAGAGGAATAATAGATGCAAGATTACAACATGGTCCATTCGGCGGACAAAGAAGGGAACGTATACGGAAATGGGAGAGGAAACGAGAGGAAGCGAGAGAGAGAATGGGAGAGAGAGAGAGAGACGAAGGCAGAAAGAGGGACGAGGGGCCGACAGGTCAGCGACGAGGTTCGCAGACACACACGCTCG
Organism: Bombus confusus; assembly: GCA_014737475.1. Classification (NCBI taxonomy): domain Eukaryota; kingdom Metazoa; phylum Arthropoda; class Insecta; order Hymenoptera; family Apidae; genus Bombus; species Bombus confusus. Next base: position 207,014 of record JACXIV010000155.1, read on the forward strand.
ATACTAGAAACGATAGCATCTCGCATCGATCGGCCTGCTCGCAGAGTCAATGATCCACCGCGCGCGCTGATATCTGCTTTCGAGCGTTATCGGCCGCGTTCTGTTGGCGGGTCGTTTGAATTTTCGCACGAACGGATATCGGAACGAACATATCGGAACACCGTGCACGGAGGTGAATATGGTATGACAAACCGATGTGCGGAATGGCCGCCCCCGTGCGAACACACACGTCCATCCACATATCTGTCTATCGCGTTTTCGTCCTTTTCTCCCTCTCGCCCACACTATACACAGGCGAATGCACCCATCCTCCCTCTCCCTTTTTTCACCCCTTTCGTTCCTCTGCGTACCCTCGCCGCTCTCCGTACCTCTATTTCTCCCTCTTTGTACTTTCCTCTGTCATTTTTCTTTCCCCTTTCTTCTTCCCTTTTCAAAGGGCTTTCGTTGTGGAGTTGATGGCCGAGGCATTCGGTTGCTTCTTTTTCGAGGGATTTTGTCCGACCAGTTGTACTTCTTTGATGCCCGTTTTCTTTCACAAAGATGTCTCTGTGGCTCCGATCGGCGGAATTTAGACAAAATCTCCGCGTTTCTCTTAGCTTTTCCCCGCACTCGTTATCTAATATTCGATTCGTCGATACTTCATCAGGTTTTCATTCCTGAAAGTTGCCTCGTCCCCTCGACGAACGGGTTAGTCCCAGATGTTTATTGCATCCCGGTTCGAAAAGTTTCCTGCCTGAAAACGATTCGATCCTGGGAGGCTGGATTTCATGTGGAATTTTTTCCAAGCCGATACGCGAACACCGGGCACGGGGGAGGGCCGAAGCCGTTGTCCAGTTTGGATCCTCGAAACTTCGCAGTTAGCAAACTGAGAAATATCCTGGGGATGGAAAAAAGCCGGTGTGCGGTTGTCTCGCTCGGGAATTCGTTATGATGCACTTCGGATGAATTCGTTTTCCCTCCCTCGTCCAACCTCCTCCCGTTTCTCCATCCCTCGATCCACTCTCTGCTAGTCGGCGGAGCCTGAACGAAAATATCTAACCAAAAGCAGAGAGCGCCTGCCTGGCTATGGAATCAATTTACGGCCGGCCGAAAGTCAATTTTCGAGTTGTTTCGAAATTCGTTGAAAGCTCTTGAAACATGGAACTGACAGAGGCCCGCGGACACGATACCCAGAGCTGGAAACGATACGTTACCCTTTCCACACTTCTACCCTCCACCGTCATCGAACGTTCAGCATCGTTCGATGGAATTTTCACGGCCGACATTTATTCCACCCCAGTGCACCGATTCGCGTGTTTTTCTACTCAACAGTTGCGCATTTCCCGGGTTCGCAACGTAATGCCAAGAAAACCTAATCTTCGATTTTCTGCCGATCGATAAGCGGTTAATGCGCGCTTCATTCGTCTCTGTATCAAACTCCGAGTGTCATATTTCTATTATTTAATCGCATTTCGTTTTAAGCTCTCGACACAGTCGTATTAAGAGTTCTCGATGCTTGGAATTTCGTTCGCTGTAGATGTGCGGCGAAAATTCAACGCCGTTCGATAAAATTTCTATGGACAATTGCACTTTCTAGGTTGCCAAGATCTCTAACTTCCTTTTGGAACGAGCAGAAGAAAATCTGGTCTTCGTGCGGCGATCGAACGACGAAATTACGGAGAATGTGAGAATTCCTAGTAACCTGTGACCGTCGTGTCCACGTGCACGGACAGATAAAATACGAGGGTCAGCGGTGACCTCTAGGTCTCCATTAGCGCACGACGCTAGACGGTGCACACGTGAATGTGCAATGTTCTACCATCCCACTTATTATAATTTGATTAAAACGGTCGCGAAGCCATCTTGTTGGTGCGCGTTTCACGCGAAAACCACCTCCGCGGTCACGTCCGGTCGGATTTTAATAAGATTTCTCTTTCGCCGTTAATCGGCCGCGATAGCAACAGCGAATGGCCCTTAAGTGCATTCTCGATACATTTCGTCGAACACGGTGGCACAACGTGAGCTTCGGTTAGAGAGAAATTCGGGCTGCTTTTCTTTTTCTTCACAGATTTCCTGTCCTACCTTATTTATCCTTTCTTTCGAAAAAATAATCTACCTTAAATGAGCCGGATATATTTCCCAACGAAACAGTTGAATTATTGATTATTTCCTACGTACGAAAAGAACAGAGAGTTCCATAAGAGCCACTATAATCCTCAACTCATACGTAACTAATATTAAAAGTGCAGAAATAAAACGTCCAATGTAATTTCATTTTGTTTTATGAAGCTTTTTCTACACGCCTACAGATTAATATCCAAGTTGAGCAAACAAGGATCGCAAAGGTATAATAAAGACGTATCCTTTTCCACCAAAAGTTCTATTAGAATCGTCGGGGGAAATATTAAAAATGGGCAAAATATGGAAGCAAACGCAGAAATATTCGCTCGGTCCAGATCAAAGACACATGCTCGACAAAATTTTCACCGCCACAATTTCCCTCTCAAAACATGGTCGCAAATATACGTTTCACCGTTGGTCACACGCACGGCGAAAATTAAAATCAACCCAGTCTGCGCGCTAATATTTTCAATTCATAATCTGCAGGCGGATCGGTGGCGCAGCGGACCAACTCGAAAATAGGATCGTCTATAGGAGGAGAGGGTGTTGGTCGGTGAAAAGAGGATAGCTGTGTAAATAAGCCTCGGGAATTCTGATAGTGGCACTTGGCGCACGATTAAACGTCGCTGAAACACGTGTCCGGGGCTTTGAAGCGCAACATGAGACCGCGTAACGAGTGTGTTGGCAAAATATTTGGTATCGCGAGCGTCCCGAAAAAATCCAGGCTCGTTTCCAGGGCAAACGCCACGGATTCGTCTGTCCCCGGGCGTCCATATCCTGCTGAAGCTTCCTTCGACGAACGAGCGGCGGGAAACCTATCCTCTTTGGCCGCCGCGAAACGCGAAGCTTGCCAAAAAAGAAGAACGAGGCTCTTTTAGAGGTCCTTTCGAGAGTGGCGGAGGTTCCTGGTAGTTCCGGTTATTTTTTGGTAGAAATCTTTAATAGAACAGAGGTTTCGAGACCGTAGAGTTTGTATATTTTCCCCGAGGAAAGGAATTCTTTCCTAGCGAAATTCACCTCGTGGAAAATCACGTAATTGTAACATATCACAGAGTAAACCGAGGAAATAGATTAAAACTTTTCTATCTTCTCTCCTATCTGAAACGATAAGTTCCGTATTCGTTAACTCTTTTCTATAGTTTGTCACTTTGCCGATAAATCGTCCATCTGTGGCGAAAACACGTTCATTTTCCGGACGACTATGTGTTTAGCAAACACAAACCACTCGAAAGCTTCCCATTGTCCAAAAGTTGCGAAAACTCGCCAGAGACGAACCTCCGCCGCTCAAATTACCTCGGGCGCAAGCGGAGCGTGCGACCAGACACCGAGCGCAACTCCACCCTGTCGATCTGCATGTCAAACCGAGTGGCCGTACATGGCTCAATAAGAAGAGAACTCGCGACAAAGTCGCGTCGAAGCGGTGTCAGAAAGGCTGGCGTTTGCGCGCGACCACTAATGACGCACCGTGTCGACGTCGACGTTTTGTTTACCGGGTAAACTCGGTCTGCACGTCGGTGATTTCGCTCCCTATCCAGGGCCCAGCTCCGTGATGGAAAGACGTCCGGCAACTTTTAACAAGGTTCACGGACTAAATCGACATGCAGCTGAAAGACGATCGATCTCTCGAGACCCGGTGTGGAGGGAGGGAGCAAAGTTCAAGAGGATGGGCGTATAAAGAGAGACAGAGAGACAGAGAGAGAGAGAGAGAGAGAGAGAGAGAGAGAGAGAGAGAGAGACGAAGAGGCTAGAGAGAAGGAGGTACCTTCGGATGTCGAGTTGAGAAGCTCACGAGCGATTCGATGGGGGAGGCGGGCTTGTAGACGCGCGTGTTACGCTATCGATTACGCGTTATAGATTAGTTACATCTTCCGGTGGGACGCGAGCGACGTTGGTTAATAGGATCGCATGAATAGTGAACGAAGCGGCGTTTGAGAGACCTTTGGCGTGGTTAATCAGTTTCGTGTTAGTGTACAAGATCTGCTATGTTCCCCGTGAGTTACATGCTTTCGGGGACGTTGCCTCGATCGAGAAGATAGACTTCTCTTATTTTTACTCGAATTTCTCACTAGAATCCCGTATTACGAATTTCGCTTGCACGTCTAGCTAAGCAGCATACAACGATAGGCGAGCAAGCTCTGCCACTGTTAACACGTATTCCAGCGGGAGCTCGCATTTGTTCGTCCCGTCCAGTCCAAAATCATGGTTGCGACTGCGGCAAGCTTCTAGCGGTGAAATGATCCTGCAGGATCCTGGCCAGGCCAGGCCAGGCCATTCCAGTGGAAACACAGGGATACACGGTCGTACAAAGCTGTCAGAAATTATCCGAAAGAAACAGAAATCGGTGAAAGGTGGCGGTGGCAAACCGGAGGAGGGGAGAACCGACGTCTGCCGCAGGGCGGTGAATCTACGTAGCCGTTGGAAGCTTAAGAAGAAGCGCAGCTCCATAAGGTGATCCTGATAGCAGCCACTAAACCTTTCCCCTACCCGTTCTCGCTGCGGCGCAACAATGCCTCGTATTACTTTCAGCTCGCACTAAAGCATCTTTTCAGCGACGCCGGTGGGAGGGATTATAACGAACCATTACCCTCGAACACGATCCCACAACAGACGTGACGATAAACGCTATCTATTATAACCCCCGAGCACAATTTCCCCAGGCAAACAATGACGGAAATGGACCCGGCCGCCTGTTCGTCGGCGAGCGCCCTTTATACGCGTCGCGTTTACCACATTCTTGGAACAACGTCTCGTCGATGGAGCGACCAACTTCTCAAAATCATCCTCGAGATCGACAGGAGTACAAGTACGATTTACTGTTCAATTTTCTTAATGTACGGCAGTGCTGCGCTTGCATGTTTGGAGATCGATAGTTGCAAGTAATTTCGAGTAATCTATCCATTAGGGATGGATGAAATGCGTATACCTGATGCATTTGTTTGTTCTGTGATGGCGGGAACTCTACGAAATCAATTTCCAAAGCTGAAAGCGTAACAACGGCCGAGTTTCCACTGTATATCTACCGCATAAACGGCATTACTTTGCATTGCAACTGGGAATTTTATCTTGCATTACGGCCGACTATTCATCTCACGCGGAAGCAAAATTTCTGCTACAAACTACCTCGCATTGTGACCAGATTCGAACTCAACCTATGGCCAGTACACAAAGAAATACCGTAGATGAAATGTAGGGAAAATCTTTTATCGCGAAATATTCAATGTTTTTTTAAACAGACAAGACGCTATTGTCTTTAAAAAAAAATTCACAGAAGGGAGGTAATAACATACGAAAATTACAATACGCCAGGAATATTACAATACGCCACGATTCCTCGGAATAATATACAGGATGGTGGTGTAACATCCGCGAGGCGGTTTTCGTGGGTGGTCGTAAACAAGCGTCGTGAGGACGCGGCGAGGGTGGCTTCTCGCGCGTACAACAGCTCGAGGAGCGTGTTACAGGTTAGTTAGGAGGGTGGAGCGCGTGGTCGGGCTAGGTTGGCCGTGGCACTAGTCGGTGTAGCTCGATGTAATGCGATTTGCAAGCGTTATCGCGACCCTAACGCGCGATCCGACCTAACACGGATTTCCATAAACACGCTGACACCAGGTATTGTTTTCGCCGCGCTGGACCTATCCGCGTCTCTTTATTAGCCCGCGCCTCTAATTATCTTCCAATGGACGTTCTCGTAGCCGCGTAGCCACGGGAATCCCTTGGTTCGACCTATTCCGCTTCCTTATCCTGTCGCCTGCCCGTCATCTTCGACAGATGATCGAGAAATTGCGAAGACTTCGAAACGGAGATTTTGTTTGATATTCTGTGACATTCGAAGACTTAGTGGCGAAGTTGTAGCGACAGGAAGCGAGCTTTAAGCTTCTTTAAGCCTGATGGCTAGATAATGCCATCGTTGGAAAAGTTCTCCGTGTTTTTATTATAAATTTTCTATCGAACGAAGCTTTCGAGCAAATATTGCTCTTACTTGGATGGAAAATTAACGAATAAAATACGTTTCTTTTCTTCGGTGAGACATCGTTGAATCTCATATACCGAAGACACTTCGTATCGTAACTGGAAGTTCATCTGTGTCTGTTTCATTTACCGCGTGTATTATTTATGTCAGTATTATTTATCGCGGTCTCTATAAAATTTATTCGAAAGACAGAGATCCTTGAAATTTACGGTAAAAGTATAATATAAGTGTTTGAAACGTCGTGACGAAACAGCCATCGATAAAAGAAGCGGACCGATCGATTCGAGCGAAAGATTGCGAGAAAGATGCTTAGTGAATCGGGAAAATTAATATTAATTCGCATTCGTTGTCAGCAGAAACACGGCCCACCTATTAAGCTCCGACCGAACCGCATAAACTATTTACTCTTCGCATAAATTTAAGCGGAGCGAGGTGGCCGTTCACTCGCTCGAATTTCCCCGGAAAATGCGAAAATTCGACGAAACAGACCGACCCCTCGCGCCTCGTCCGCGCCGATGTTCGCGCGATCGGGCACGGTGCCCGAAATTTCGCGGGCGAATTGGGAGGAGCCGGCTCGCCGGACCGCCGCCGCAAATCGCTGCTGCTTTTCACGTCAATTCGCCCACTTCCCCCTCCGATAAAGGCTTCCGAACGATAAATTATTCCAACATAAAACCCCTCTGGACACCTCAGCCCTCTGTTCCGACCCTGGCATCGCTCTAAATTGTGCGCTGCAATTGTATCGGTTTCGTTCGAACCGGTTTTTCTACTATCGTGTCCGAGGAATATTGCTCGATTTTCGTTTGTCGCTAGTCACGGTGAAAAAGTGCGGATATTCGAAGGATATTTTAGTCGGCGTTGAAGTTCTGCTGATTTGCAACTTGGAACTTTCAAAAGAAGTTCCAGGTACTTTTACTTGGATAGCTGTCTGGCACGATAGCGCGATGTTCTACTTATTGGGTTAATCGAAGCAATGAAATGGTTCTAAAGGGATCTATGTGTAGGTAGTATGTTGATCGTCGACCACGTATATGCGACGAATTATACGAAAAAATAGTCTACACGAGGTAGCAAAGATCGAACTGTAACTTCAAGTAGTATTGATCGGGCTCTGGTCAGACACTAGTTCACTAGTTTCAAGCTACGGTCGAAATCGTTGCTCGTGGGCAAGAATCATAATGCTGTAATGCATTAATCGACTATTTTCGTGGAAGGAAATAGGCGTTAAGTGGTGGAAGGACAGAATTCGAGGAAGTGTTAGAGGTGAGCAACGTCTGATCCCGGGAGAATCTCTGCTAGCGTGCAAATTAGAGATAGTTCCGGTTTTCAGAGAAAATAGAAGCGAGAATTTTCTCGTTTCAATTAAAAGATACTCGTTTAGATAGAGGAAAGCGCGATCGAGGCGGTCGTTTACCTACGAGAATTATCCATCCGCGCTCTTAATAACTATTTTCTCTGATATTCAACCTTTTCACGTTTTTTAACCCATTTACGAATCAGGTTAATTTCGTCACTATATTTCACGACTCTTTATCTGCTTATACTACGGGGCGGGTAAACAAAATCTAACTGTCTAAGTAAATATCGACGCACGACACTCTCGAAATGCTATATATCTTAGGAAGATCGGCGAGTGCGCGGATTTTCGGCGGAAGTTGGAGCGTGGCGCGAGTTAGGCGGATCCAATCGTCAGTTAATTGCTTAGCCGTGCGGGCCGCAATATCGCCGGATTGGATTATAAAGTTTTCCATTCGGAATTAATTGCGCCGTGGCACCTGTGCCTCCGCAGTTTCACCGCCCTGTAATCTTTCTTCACTCCGCGTTTCTTGTCCCGCAAGTACCAGCCTGGAAATTTCTCGCGAGATGCTTACAAACCTGGCAAAAATCTCACGAATACCTTAAAACTTCGCATTAAATAAACATCTTTATTAATTTCTTTGCCAACGCTTTTTCTCCTTTCGTCGTAACCTCATTTTAAATTCACCCCTTTACAAAAAAAAAAGGCAATTAATCGCGAGTGAATATAGCGATCCCTCGATGCACGTTGAAAAAGCAGTAAAAGAAAGAACACGCGAAGGAAGCACGATCATCTCTTAATCTAGATCGTTCGGTTTACACATGCTTCGATACCTGTCGACCAACCTTCGAAGAGGACGAAGAAAATCGCGGGCAACCCCGAGGAAGATTAACGAGCGAGTACTGGCGTCGCCGTTTCCAGGCAGTGACAAACTTCGAGCGTGGAATCTCGAAAGAGCGGATCGTAGCCGGACCGTTTCCAGGCTTGTAGGCTATCATAGCGATCGAAGAAATAGGCATTCAGTCAGAAAAGCCTCTTGGACGATGTCGTTTCCGTTTCCTGGACACGCGCTGCCTCCGCTCGTGTCCGGCTAGCTATCACAACTGAACACCTGCTCCTATAGGAATGATGGATCGTTCTGGTACCGGGATCGTGACTCGTTTAATGGACTACGAGTACTCGACGACTTCTCCTTTCCTCCTTTTTTACCTTCGTCGTGGAGGAACACGCCTGTTAACGAGCGAAGATGGCTGAGAAGAACAGGATGTAATGGACGAGGACGAGTTGCTGCAGGAGATATTGCGGAGGATCGGCAGTTTCCAGAACATCGTGCGATCGGTTCGGGCAACTGAGAAGTTGCCAGAGACATCGGAAGTCTCGGGATCTGAGCTGGGTCTGCGGAATCGTGTTTTACTTTCGGTCGATGGGGGTAAGCGAGCGCACGTAACGATCATGCGACCGGCTTAAAAGTTCTGTAACAAGGGGCGGAGCGTGTACGAGAGGCGATCGAGCGGGAACGCCCGCAGAATCCTCTTTTCCGTTTCAGTCTCCGATCAGGAAAGAGAGAGCAGGGGATTTTCTTCTTCTTCGCATCGCCTTCATTCGATCCGCGGCCGATTACCTCAGAGCTTAATCGCCGCTAGCCTCCAACTTTCCTAACGACCGACGAATCGTTCGTGACATAAGTTCCGCTCTGTCTGACCGGCTTTCCGTGTACCAACACCGATCTTTTCTTCCTCGGCCATTTTCAGAGATTAGTCTGCCGGCCGAATCCACTGTCCAAGTTTCGGGTGATCCAAAGTTCGTGCATCTTGGGGATCGTTGCAAGACCTTGGAAGAATATTTGAAAAAGGATTTGAAGCGTTGCACAGAGAGGCTGAAACCAAGTGGTAGCCCACTGGTGAGTCGACGAAGTAACGAGGAAGGTAGTATTCGTCAGTGTGAAAAACATCAACTGTACTAACTGGTAAAATTATACGTTACTAGGTTCTAGAGCGAAGAAGAGCCAGTGAAACCTGTCTTTAACGAAATGCTATAATATAAACAACAATTCTACCAAGACTCTTACCGATTGTCCAGCTTTCCAAGATCCCGCACGCTATTGCTACTCTACCAGCTAGCCTAAACATTCGCTCGATTCCCGATCATCTATTATCCGCGTAAATTCTCATCCCCCAGAATAGCAAATATAATTCTCTACTATTCCAGTCCACGATAGGTATAACATTCTAGCGCAGTGCAAAGAACTACAGCTTTCGCACACCAAATACGTTCATTTCGAAGATCAAACAAAACTTCAGCCTCGTTATATTTCATCTTATTTCCAAGAGCCGCTCCACTCGTTCCACTTGGTCCAACTGGAAGCATATTGCGCGTGATTTTTCCCGTCTAAAAGTTTAACGGAACGAGGTCGAAGAGCGATTGGAAGTTCAGCGAGAAGATTCTCGGCAATTAATGTGTTCGATCAAAAGCTGAACGCGAGCGGCCAGACGAGACGGCCGATCGATCAAAAAGTCGACGCGTCTAAGAGGAGAAGAGAAAGAAGAAGGAAGAGGAAAAGAAAAATGCTCTGATCTGATCTCACCCTTTCGCGGAAACGCTCTTTCTCTTTAGGACGTGTTAACTTTATCATCCCCCTATCTTTTTCCTTTCCATTAGCCGGCGGGATGCGGTAACCCGAACTCGCTAGCAGACGATTTCTCCTTGGTCCTATCGGGACTGTCCGCGTGCAGCCGCAAGGAGATTTATCGCGACAAGACCGGCATCGATACAACGATCATTTCTCCTGTGAACGTCGTTCGAGCGAAACAATCGGATCTTCGGGAAAAACACCGCGATTTGGGACTAGTATTGTTTGTGTAAGCGCCGAGTGACTGATAAAGCTTTGTGATGGAATACAGGAGAAACATCCCTTTGAAATCCTGAGAAATTCGACCGTTTCTTACTGCGATATTTTTTAAATAACGTCGTTTATCTCTCAACGGGATTGTTGAGATCCTCTAAAAATAGATAATTAATTATCACTACATTGAGTGTAAAAGATATTGCCGCAATACTGTAACTATCGTACAATTTGCTAATCGATTAGATCCAAATATACCAAATATCGTATCATTTAGCAGGTACAGCTTTTATACTACCATATAATTCGATATCGTGAAAACGAATGTAGAAGCAGATAAAGAGCTGCCTTAAAAGAGAAGAAGGGCACACCGGCTAACAAAAGTGTTTGAACAATCCTCGTAAAAAGGCTTCTATGGCCATATTGTATCCGCTGTATAACGCCCTTTGTAATTTTCATTAATCCCCGAACAAAACGCGACCGTCGATTTTCTAGCATTCTAATCTCTATCAATTGCTCGACCATCGAACCGATTGAAAGAAACGGGTTGCCTTTGTTCTTGCAGCAAAAATTTTTCAATCGGTGTTTCGAAATTCGATTAAATCGCTATGACGAGGACAGAGGAGGAGAGGAAATGGAGGGGCGGAGTAGCAGGAGGAAACGAAGAAGCATTGGAAACGAACGAGAGCAATTTTCTCGGTCGTCGCGACTCATATTTCCCTCTGTGCGTGCGCGCGCGTAAAACTCCGCGTCGCGGGCTCGCACATGTCACGGTCCGATGACTTCAATCCATTTCCACGCTAGAATGGAAATAGTCGTATTCGAAAGAGAAACGAGAGAGAGAGAGAGAGAGAGAGAGAGAGAAGAAGAGTGGAGAGGCTCGAAGTTGACGCGGACAAAGATATTTCGCTGCCATTGGCGAGCCTCGTAAAAGAGTCTTCTTTACGAGCGCTTCTAAAATAACGGAGCGGCGTCCCGACGAAAAACGGACCGACCGAATTAAAAACTCGATGCTCCCGGACAACGTCGGTGTTGTTCCCCGTTCACGTATACTGTTGTTACGTTCCGGTTTATTGCGCGGTATTGACGCGAGCTGCTTTGTTTCGAGGAACGAGCTTCGTTGTAAGGAAAACTGCGAGTAGCGCATTTTTATTTGGAAATTTTCTATGGAAGCATGGTAATGGTTGATGGTAATTTGTTGGAATCGATATCGTTCGCTTATTAATCGAGTCGGGTCTTAATTAGGGATCCCTGAAATATTCCACGCCAAGGAATTAATAAACGATGAATCTGATTTTAGCAAAGCCGATTTTAATCCTTGTAAACGTAAATGCATGATTTATTTCCGGTAGGAATGAAACGTAAAAGCGGGTTATTCGTTGATTATCGAAAGCCAATGTTCTAATTGGAAATCGAATGACGAATAAAGTCGTTTCCCACGGTTAACGCGTTAAAGCTCGAACTGAATTTAAACTGAAATAGAAAGAAGATGAGATATAACGCTTCGTAGTTATAAAGCAATTATAATTACAAATTTTACGAGCAGCCGTTAACGTTACCGAGACGGCGAGTTCCAAGATGATCATAGAGTTTGAGTCGTAAACCAGGAACGAGGTGCAGGATTTTTACTTTATCGACGGGATAAACGTCCCGTTTTTCCGCTCCGTCTCCGGAGCCCATAAACCGCCGGTCTTATACAGGTCGGCACTTCCAGGAAACTTTCCAAGAATTATCCTGGGATTCTTCGCCGGTTGTTGGAACGAATACAGCGTGTAGAAATCCGTGAATCTTACCTCTAACTAACCGAGTATCCCCGAGAAGCTTCTAAAAACTAGATGAACTCGACGAAACAACCTGATCATCTCAACTGTTATCCAACACTACTGTGTCACGTGACAAATTACCGAAACGTCGATATTTTTCCTCGAAGAATCCACGCAAGATATCTGCGGAAAGAAAAGTGGCACATCAAAAATGAGTTACGATTCTCGAGAAGCATCTATCACGAGCTTCATCTAAACTATCATCTACCCTAGGTTACACCATTTCGTTATTATAGTGTCACATATGATAAAATGCTGTAGGAATCGCTGGTTGCAGCCAAATTGTCATTCGCTGAATGTAAGATAAGATAACGTTAGAAGGAATTATATTTGATAATGAGATAGCAATGATAACTTTCAATTTTTCAACGATCCGCGCACAACTCTATTCGTACAAATTTTAGACGTTTCACAAATACATATAACGCACATTGTTGTTGTTGCGTGTAAGCAATCTTCCACGCGCTACCACGTGTGTAGTAAGTCTCCACGTGAAGCTATGTGAATATGTATGCCAAATTTCCTCACTCGCTACCTATGTATGTTACATGTTACACTTCTCGGATCTCGCTTGGAATACGCCTCGGTAGTATGGAACCTTACGATCAAGAAGTATGATACTCTTATTGAAAAAGTTTAGCATAAATTCTTGCGATTTGCTGCTTTCAAATTCAGTATGAACGCGTCGATCGATGACCATAATCACGAGCCTGTTCTCGCAGTTCTCAATATCTCTTCGCTCGGTAATCGCAGGAAAATGTGTGACGTGATTTTTCCCAGAGAAATCGTAAGCGATCATATAGATCGCTCTCTTTCTCTTGCTCCTAAGAATGGTACAAGTTGTAATAATATTTTTTACGCTAATACTGCACGCTCAAAGTATGAATCAAAGTATCAATCGAATTGCACTAATGGCTTTGCTGACCGTCTTGATCTTTCTGCCGATAATATCTCGCCATTTAAATGCACCTTGTGTAACCTGATTGAGCGGGTGGCGGATTGGCATTTTCCTCGTTGTACTTTCCTTCCCTTTCCTTTTTTTATTACATAATTCTACTTTATTTCTCTTTTCTATGTATACGTATAATTGGGCTACTGCCCGTAGATAAAGCAATAATAATAATAATAATAATATTCTAGCCTAAATATTCTTTCTTCGATCACTTATCATCCACAAGAATCATCACAATACCTGACTCCATCTCTATACGCGTACAACAAAAAGATTCAATAGCGGAACTTTATCACTGCGGCGTGTACGATCGTCAAATGTCGAAGAATAGTCCTAGTGATCTCTCTAGAAAGAGAAGCAGCTCAAAGATGAGTTACAAAGATGAGGACAGCCCTACAGGCCCCAAGAAGCAACTATCGCGAGGGTCGCATCTCGAGTATCGTTCAAACCTACTGAAACGTATTTGCGGCTCGTTACGTAAACCGGGAATAACGAAAGTTCTCGACGAACCAGAGGAAGATCCTGTGGCCATACGAAAGCGGTACACGCGAGTAAGACGCAAGAGAGAAGAGAAGGAGGGTCGCGACTCGACGCGGCGAGATTCTTCGATAACGAGCACTTGTGCGGTAGGTCGAGTAATCGGATTTGAAACTGTTACGGACAGTTTCTAAGAAAACAATGATCCTCCTATGGACAGGCAACTCGATCTCTCCCTGATATCCCCTGTTGGACAACGAAGAGTCGAGCTTATTGCAGGAGGCGGAAGAAAAGGTAAAAGTTCCGGAAAGTTGCCGGCTGGAAAGCTTCTTAGAGCGAAACGTCGACAACCGAGCCTGACCGGCGGCTAATTGACCGGGAACCTTTCGGGAACACGCGTTTCTAATTGGAAAAGGAAAGAATCAAGGGAAATACCCAGGGAATTTTTGGCGTTGGCTTATGGTCCGGTAATTGGTCGATCGCCTAGCGGTAATTGGCTGCGAAATTCACGTTTAAATGACACTTGTGGCTTCTGCCGAGTATCGCTCTTCGTCACATTGAATAATTGCAAATGAAATATCGTTACGAGTAGGCGGTAAAAGTTACAATAAATGTTATATCGATATCCCGGGAAAATTAGCTCGGTATTCGATAGATTGATCGTGCCAGACACTGGGTCAACTAGCTTTTGATAATTACACGTTGGATTCGATGAAACGCCGGAGCGCAACAGCGAAACCTTTCATCGGACGTTGCGGCCACGAATCATCGATTGTTCCCGTCACGCAACGTTTACAGGAAGGGGAAATCCATGGGGAGAGGTTGGTACGCGATATCCCTATGGATCGACGAAGTTGCTGTTATTTCCATTTGCCGTCAAAGGAACCGAAACCAGAATTTCGATATCCTTCGGCGGAAACTACAAAGCTCGAGCAGTTTATGCTGTTGCTTAATCGCGCGAGAATGTTTGACATACGAATTCCTGCGTGGCCAGGGGAATTAAAGGACTGGTAGGACCTTGATGAGTCTACGAAATTATCTTCCACGACGAGCAGAATTCTGAGCATCGCATTACTCAAGATCGCGTGACGCGCGGCTGATGAAACCTGCAGAGCTTTGAACGAAGAACTCAGAGTAAATTGTCTTTGATGTTATTTTTATCGGAAATGTTGTGCACAGCGTCCCGTTTGAAGTTACACGCGCAATTATATCCTATTCGTTATCCCCGAAAATGTTTCCGAAAAATGAAATTAAACGTACTTTGGTTATTTTTTAATAGAAATATGTACACGTGTCTTCATTTAAGTAAACGTAGAGCCTATTCCCTGTCGAATTCACTGATCTGTGAAATGCTGGTCTTCCGTATGACCGGATAACTGGTCAGGTATAGCGTTATGCACGAATGTTTTATGTATGCAAACATGATACGATTCTAGGTCTCCGCGTTTGATAAAAGAATTCTAGACCGCCGCGTTACTCTTGTATCACGCGATACATTTCCATTCCTCGATCGACACTCGGTTACGCTTCTCGATCTTTGCAGTGAATGCATCGGAAAACGAATATATCCATTCGTTAGAAACGCAAATCACCGCCAGCCGCGTAAATTAAAATCGACGAGTCAATAAGATACAGAGAACGAAAAAGGGGAAGAAAAAGAGATGGGACGACGGAAAATATACACGCGCGTGTTAGGATGCGGAAGATGGTAGGAACGTTACAGCGATGGCCGTGCCGAGATACCAAACGACTAATTAATTCCCGAGCGAACAATTTCGCTTCGAAACGACAAAATTAATCTGTGCGGCCAGTTCCGCGCAGAAAGTCGCAGCTGCGCCGCCGATTACATTTCTAAAACGACCGCCGACCGACAGAGATGCGAAACACGGTAAAACAGCAACGCGTACCGTCCGAGCGGTCTTCGTCGACGCTGTTTTTAATTAGCAATTAGCAATCTAACACATTAATTTCCGGCTCGTCTGTTGCGGCGTTCCGTCGAGGCCGCCGCTCAATGCAAATAGCTGCATGCTGCACACGGGTCAATTGATTGAATTGACTCGGCGTTCACTCGCCCGCTCGGAGGAGCACCGCTTTGCCTCTGCCAGCACCAACATCTGCGGCCATTGGCATTCCCGTGCGACTCGCTACGCTTTTCCAAGCGAGGCGTTGTGTGCGCGAGTGCGGTTCGCGGACGCCGGTGCGGTGGCCCGAATGAATTTCTCGTTGGATACTACCAGGTACGTGGCGTGGACCCGGGAGCGAGCGAAATTCCATGTGAAGGGGTTGTCGCAAGAGAAAGGGTTGAGTTACGATGAAAGGAAAGGACCGAGCGTACCGATACACCCTAACAGTTGTATGACGTGACTATTATCTCGCTACGATGTCTGTCAAACCGATTAAACTGCAGGTAATCTTTGTTTGGAATATGCTGCTACCGAAGCTCGTATACAATGGGATTCCGTTTATTGTAACGAAATTTCAGTTAGCGAACCGATTAGACGAACCTCCGTCGATTGAACCTACTTATAGATTCTACGTCTAACTCGAAAGACAAACAGCAAGAATATAAAAAGGTTTGCTAAAAGTATACTTAATTGCCATCATAAGACCTTTTAATATTGTATATTTACTGTAGAACTGTTTATAGACCAATATTTTACTCGAGGAAGATACTTCCATAAACTGCACGATTTCCATTAATCGACCTTCGAACCCGCAGAATTTGCCTGCGTTCCCCGCGTGTACTCGCGTGGACTTTCGGAGAAAGGGAAACAGAGGCGAGTACGGGACAATAAAGGGGTAGCATGATAAAGACAAAAGAGGGTTCGAGGCGAACTTGGCTATCGAGAACGTGGAACGACCGCGTCGCTGGCAGTTTCCCGTTTGCGGCACACTTTGCGGTGCGATTGGAACGGTCTAGCATTTATTAGAAGCCTGTTAATCCTCGGATCTATGTGAGCGCGCGCGATCGACTCTTCGAAAGAAAAGGAAACAAAGTATCGATCATCGAAGTAGGATGATCGTCGCGAGCGAACGAGATGATTTTATAGTTCGCGATACTCTCCATCGACTCGAAACGGGAACAGATGACGGAGAGATTTGAATTCTTGCTGAATCCAATGTTACTGTGAATTTTTCGCAAAATTTCGCTTGAAAAACGGGCGACGAATTTTTGAAGGAAAAGGAATTGCATAGGGAGAATGGAAACTAGTAGAATAGATCCGTATCTAATCAGACAGCTTAAAGAGCCCGTTGCTACAATAATAATAATGATGATGATGATGATGATGATGATGATGATGATGATGATGATGATGATGATAATATTAATAATAATAGTATTAATTACAGTAATAATAGTAACGACGAACATCGTTAAATGTTCGTTCGTCATTAGGACGATGTTATTGCTATTCTCGTTATCAGCCGTACGAAGTAGAGTATGAACGAAAATTCTACTAGACTGTGAAGCACCAGCGTCGATTCGACTGCTTCGCTAGAGAAACTCAATTTATTATAGCGAAAGCAGCATCGAAAATTAGAATCATAATCGCGATTTCTGTTAGCCGCCGCGCTGTTGTCGAGCTCATTAGCGTTTCGAAAGCTCGTTCCGCGCGAAACACCGAACGCTTCAGCGGCGAACAAAAACTGGCGGTAATAAAAAAGAACGAAGGGAAAACTAGTGGGAAGGGAGAGAAAGAGCGGAAAAGGAGGTAAACGGGCAAAGGAGGGGAAAAAAAATCGACGATACCGGGGGGAAAAAGTGACGCGTTTAATTGCATCCGCGGAACACGACCAGCCGCCTCCTCCTCCGCGAGTTCTCGTTTTGTTTATACCGGTTATTGCGCCCTCGAGCGAACGCGCCTCTCTGTCGCGCTTCTTTCACGTGCCGGCGCTCGTAAGCCCGAGATTTATGCCCGGAATTATAAATTATTTCTTGCCGGAAGAGATTTCCAGCTGAACGCGAACGAAGATTACCGAGAGGCTTAAACGGATAGCGCGCGACACGCCGCGCCATCATCCAGCCGCGACTGGTTCCCCCAATCCCACCATCGCCACCCTTTGTGTGCGATTCAATTATCAAATATTTAAGTGACGAGTTCCGGATTAATCAGACCCATACTCATTTAGCTGGATATTCGCGGACCGACTGGACACGTCGTTACTTCGATGGACCTCCGTTTGCTTTGCACGGCGAATTTATATTTCCAGGGGCAAACCGAATCGGCTACAACCCCCAAAGCCATCGTTGTTTAAAACGGATCCAGATTAGACCGTGCCTGCGATTCGATTGTAGAGAAGGGTGGATTTATTATGGCATGCCTGGCGCAAAATGGAGAAGGGAGTTCCATGTAATCCTATAGCGTGTACATTTTCGGAAAGCTTTAGGTCTGCCGACTACTCCCAGGCGAGAAATAGCGAATATCTATTTTGGCGATCGTTTCCCGAGTGATTGAAATGATAATTTCTCGTTCGAACTCGAGGGCCGGCCTCCTCTCGCTGGAATTTTATGAAATTTCACGGCGCTACGGGCAGCGATCCGCCTGCGATACACTTTTTCGTCTAGAGGCCGATTATTAAAGCCGGTTCTGTTGCGCGCAACCAATCATTCCGGCCGATAATTATCCGGACGATTATTATTTGCCACGCGACGACAATAACCGTAGCGAATAATCGCGAAACGCGGAACGATAATTAATTCGGCTG
The DNA here is from genome assembly GCA_014737475.1 of Bombus confusus. Lineage (NCBI taxonomy): Eukaryota > Metazoa > Arthropoda > Insecta > Hymenoptera > Apidae > Bombus > Bombus confusus. Next base: position 225,182 of record JACXIV010000155.1, read on the forward strand.
AGCCCCGTTAAGACACGCGTTCTCCCCTTTATTATCGTCTGCAACTTTCAACTAAAATTCACTTTTTATTTTCTTTTTTTTTTTTAAGAAAATATATTTCCCAGATATTTTAATTGACACGAATCCCGTACAAATTATCGCGATGTTTCGACAGATAAAAGGCTGGATAATAAGAAAATGACAAAGGAATAAAAAAAGAAAAAACATGGGAAACACATTGGGCGACAGGAGAAATTCGTCATTTCCAGCGCGGCGAATGATTCCGTGCGACGAATTCGTTATAGACTCCTTCTAGCGGTCGGCATTGTTCGTGATATTCCAATAAAAAGTTAATCAAACGGCCGGATTTCCCGACGGCGCGTTACAATGGCGGCTGGCATCAATACGGTATCACCACTTTCGCGCGTTTCGAATGAACTTCCGTCGGACAATAAAGCTCGTGCACCAATTAAACGGCGTCCCGCACGCGTTTCCAGGCGTCGACGATGCAAAAAGTACGCGCGAGAATCGAAGGAAAAAAGGACGAAGTTCATCGTGCTCCTCGTTCTCCCTTTATTTCCCCTCCCTTATTCTCGCGTGTTACTCTTCGCGCCCGTCATTCTTAGATATCGGGCCGATCATCCCCGTCCATGGCAAATGGCGGGTCTGCCCATTCAAATTTTTATTCCCAGCATCGCGCTAACGAAACAACCGAGGAACAGCGGCAGGAAGAACGATGAGCTACATTCTGCCCCATTTTATCTTCGATCGTATATTCGACGAGAAATAGCTGAGAGGAAACAGGAGGAGGGACACGCAGAGTGGTGTTTGACAAATTGAGAAACAGGTTTGCAACTCAATCCACTCTGCGCCATGTCTCGTTTCGAGTTTGGCCTCGTTCGACAAGTTTCAGACTCGTTCTGCCGCGATGCTCTTTCCCATCAAACCCATCTAATTAACGATCCTCTCTCCCTCCCTCTCTCTCTCTCTCTCTCTCTGCGAAATCACAAGCGCGATCTTTCTCCTTTTTTCCGCGACAGGCAAAATCCAGAGAAAAATATACCCATTTCGAGCATAAAGCGATCAAGTGGAGAGAAAGGGAATTTCTGTAAAAGGGACGAGGGATGACGTGGATCTTTAACGCGCAGTTATTTTCCTGCGTCCGTCAGCAGCTTACATCTTCCACCGCCATTAGGGAAACTACAAGCACGGGGTGGCTGGAGGGTTAGCAGATACGAAAGTTTACGCGGCAACAAAATTTTAACGAAACGAACGCCGACACCTTTCTCATCCTATTATCTTCACTTCCGGTTTACCCCTTCTTCCGGCGTGGCGTCAGGCGACGCGGAAGGACAACTCTCTCTCTCTCTCTCTCTCGATGTTGACAAAATACGACATCAGCGACTTCGAGACGTTGCCTAACTCGACTATTCTCGGCTGTCTCGTTGCACCTTCGTATTTTTCCTGCAACTCGAGAGCAGAGACAATCGAGCGAAACTGAGGCAGCGCGTGGGAAACAGAAGGCACTTCCGGCGGCCGGCATCACCGGCCGCTTGAAAAGACTTTAACGAGCGCGGTTACGAGCGATGATTAGTTCGTTGCCGGAGAAAGTTTGCCAAGGGGCAGCAGGGGGTGAGTTAAGCGGAAAATTAACCTGGCTCGAACCGTCGATTCTCTATTTTTGAATTTCTCCGGCAAAACAAACGTTTACCACCGTCTGTTATCGGATAATTTTCGAGAAAAACTAAAAATCGTCGTCCTTCGCGATGAGCTTTTACCTCGACGGCCATCCAAAAGAATAGCAGAGTTTATTTCTCGAATAAGAAGATAAGTGCAAACCAAGGGATTTCCCGCGGTTCCCTTTTACATATTTAATAACCACTTTTCCGCGATAATTCTCGCTCGAAATCTCGGCACAAACGAATAAACATTGGCGGGACTCGTTCCAACTCGCGACGACGGCGGTTTTATTCAAAGAGCAAAGTGAAATCAGAAACCTTCTATCCGATGCCTTAATAAGCGGACTTCGTTTCAGCCGGAATATTCCCGTTGCCTTGCTCGTAATACGAGCGAATAAGGATTTAAAAATCCTTAAAAGGATATTTCAGTCTGCATGCAAATGAACGAAGACGGCTCAAAATAGCGACAGATATGCGATGCTTGGGAAATAAGGAACGAGATTCGAGAGATTGCGAGACTCGGAGCAGCAACCACCGACGAATCCACTGACAATGAGTAGATCGAAGAGAAAAACGATCGTTTATTTTTAAAGAATCGAATTCGCGCGTTCCAAGTGCCGGTTCATCAACAAATTCCAATAATGAATATTTATTCAAATAAACGAACAGACCGTGTTATCGAGCCGGCGTTCCATAGCTCTCAATTAACGCGTAATTTTGTAATCATTTTCGCACGTGATCTACGACTCGTATCGTGACTCACGTCTCGTATATCGATTCCCGATGGTCGAAGAGCGGAGAACGAAATCACGTTATCGAAGGAATTTACGATTTTCTATTTTCTTTGTACTTCGAGTTACATCGCGGATTTGAAGAAGAAAATCAACTCTTTTAAAACGTCACGTCTTACGTCTGTTTCTTCCGACTACTAAGTCCCCGCATCCAACACTTAGTTCAGTTATTTTCCCTCGAGCAGAAAATAAAACGAGTTTCCGTTTACTTTGTAGTAAGTAACGTAGAACTTCTCGAAACGAGACGCATCGATTTCGATGGGCGACGACGTCGTCTGGCAATTTTCCGGCAGCCTTTATAGAGCAACTCTTAAAACGTTCCCGGAGCGATTTTATCAAGCGAAGACAAACAGCGTCGACGAACCTCGTCGATGTAACTTGAACAACTGCATCAGGGGAGAGTAATCTCTTCGAGAGGAACCAGGTTGTGGCAATTAGGCGAAAAAGAAAGATGTTATCGGGAAACGAGAATGGATCTTCGGTCGTTTTAAGCACATCGATCGGAAGCATATGTGTTTCGTCTCTTTGTGGTGGAATTTTTTTCCTCGCTGATTATAGTGTTGTTTTTATGGCAAGAATAGTACGATATAATGGACACGGAATAGACAGCTAGTTATAGTAGTTAAAGAGTATGCATTTCTGCACTACGTTCGTTTGGGATCATTTAGAGAGAGTTTTTGAAAAATATGTGAAAATGAAGATAGTGTTTCAAAGCTGATTTAATTCTCATTATGAAATCGTATTCCTGGTATTTTAAAACTGCGGAGGTCATTGTCCCGAAACTTTTTTACCAGATCGTGGTATATTTGGGATATACGATGGCTTTAACTCTGTGCGCTGTCAATTCTTGCATTCAAAAAATATGAACACGTGAAAAATGTTTCGTTTTATTAAAGTATAAAAAGATATTCGCATATTCCTCTTCTTTTTTCTCCCTTTCTTTTATCCATTTATTCCCCCCTCCTTTTTCCTTGTCCATTCAACTTTCTTTTTCGTCGTTTCAACTATCTTTTATCGACAAACTTTACAACGTACTCGTTAAAAAAAAAATTTCTAAAAGGATGCCGCGCACATTTAACGGATCAATCGCGGCAATTAAGATTCCAGAAATCTATGGATTTGCGAGCCACGAATACATTTCGAAACTGTCAATTATGTTCCCCTAATGATCCCGAAGTAACGTCGAGGGTAATAACGAGCGGCTCGCGAATTCGTAACGAGCAACATCTTTATTATTCTCACGCAGCTCGCGTGCTGCGTGAATCACGAGGCCGACTAATGGCCCCGGTATCCGGTGACGTCAATGAAAATTAACCACGATCGTCGAAGGTAAACGGGACTATCGATTTCTCCTCGCTTCCTCGACCCCGATAAAGCGACGGATTTTCATGCACGATGCAAACCGTTCATAAGAGATCGAAGATATCCGTCGTTCCGGCTGATCTGATCGTCTAATCAGTTACTAACAATAACCATATAACCAAAGTGAAGCAATCAATATCCGCCGCTTAACGCCAGAGCTGTTAAACTAAGTTACGAGATTAACTGCAAAAATTGGAATATTAAGGCAGAAACAATCTACCGAAGAGACTAAAATGGAGACTGTATAAAAAGAAGTGTAGCGATAAAAAAATGTCAGCGATAAATGACAAGCTTTAATCCCTTTAATTTATTGACACTTTATCAAAGACCATTAGAGTTAAAGGAAAAATGAACCTTCGTATAGTTTTCCCTATGAAAGATATCAATAGATTATTTCGCCTATTCCGATAGTTACGAACACATCCTCGCGTTGAATCAATTCAACAATCAGTGAAGTTGAATCAATTGTTCCATGGTGAACTGTCGTTTCTTGGGTCTTCCTGTTTCTTACGTAACTGGGAATAAATTGAGAAACGCGAGAAATATCATTTAACTCGTTCCGCAGTAACCAACAAACACGGATGTCTGACGAAAAGTATGTTACTCTAAAAAATTAAATAACCAATGAAATATTCAATAAACTGTCTGGAAGAAGCAGCGAGTGCTTTTCGTAAAGATTAGCACAGAAACGTCGGGCAACTAGAATACGATATCGCCAGACAAGTAGAATAGACGGTTGCAACAAAAGCGATCGACTCGATAACTAGAACGGCCGCGTGGCCGGCTGGTCGCCCAAGTAGAGTAGGATCGTCGCTGGCCAGACAAATGGAACAGCGGCGTCGATGAAAATTAACCGCGATCGCCAAAGGCAAACTGGATTATTGATTTCTTCGCTCGACCCCGGCCTCTTCCTTTGTCGCAATAAGGCGATCCACGAGACTTTAATGCACGAGACGAGCTAAGAATAAAAAAGAGACGAGGGAGAAAACAGAGAAAATAAGAAAGCAGGGTAGAAAGGGGAAAAAAGGAGGAGGTTTCAACGATCCCGTATTTTCTTCATCGTCCAATCAATTACAGACGATATTAAACCGCGTATAAATATTTAAATGGCAATGTATATGCAATGCGCTGGCTCATTAGACCGTGCCGGAAGAGCGATTACTCGGCTTGCTGAAATATAGGCGGCCGTATAGCGGTTTTCTTCCAGTTTCGTTATCGGCTCCGGCGATATAGGCTCCGTCGTCACGGCGCGGCGAAGAAATTAATTTGTTATTCAAATATCACTTCTTGTTCAGACACGTTCGTGTATCCGAGGCATCCAAGGAGACGCAGGGAAAGGTCTCTAGGAGGAGAAGAATGGACGAAGAAGGAAGAAAAGTGAAGTAAGAAGGCCGTTTCTCGATTAGGTTAATGGGCCGGGATGCAGACCATCCATTTCTATGTTAATCCGGTCTATCTGTATCGATCGGGAATCCACAAAACGCAACGAATGGATGTCGGCTAAGTAATGGGACCACTTTAAGCGGCCAGGAATCCAGCGAGTACCGTCGTTGTCTTTGTTTCACGCGCAGAATCTCTCTCTCCTTTTGTCCGCTACCGTTGGACGATAAAGTTCTGCCGGGTTGGATAAAACGAATAGAACGAACGATTCCCCGGGCGTAGCGCCTGTGAAAGGTGTTAGGGAAAAGTAAATGTGACCGTTTGCGAGGATGAATGATGGGAGTAATCCGGATGGCCGGCTCGGAGGAATGATTTATGCGTGTACGTCGGTGCGACGCGTTACCATTCGTTAACCTGTTTCTCAAACTGTCCCGTAAATGTTACGTTTTATCGACCCTCTCTTACGTAAAGGAACATCGAAACGTTAGACCCATTCTTACATTGTTATCGCTCTCTATATCTCCATCGTTACACGAGAATGGTCTTAGCGAACTGATTCTAAAAAATCAAACGACATTGGAATTCAACGATGCGTCCGTAACTGGTAGAGAAATAGCGAAAAGAAAGAATCGGAGACACACGGTAGAACGAGCAGGTAAACAAGCGAGGAAAACAGCGAAACAGAGGGAAAAGAAACTATGGAGGGGGAAAAATAAAAACAACGAGAAAGTGGAGAGAGAGAGAAAGTGAGGGAGGAAAAAGAATCGAGCCTTCGGGCGCGGAAACAACGTCGAAGTCGCGGGTCGTTTTGTTATTCGCTGCGACGCGAACACCTTTCATTTCGGCAGCGCGTTGCGCGTGTCGCCACGGCGCCAAATGGAAGAACAACGATTGATAAGTAGGAGGCTGAATCGCGGCGACATTCGATGCACACGTCACCAGCCTGAGGGAAAATCGAATTCACCGGCGCATTCGGTATTCATGGAAAACATTTCGAGCACGAACTGCGGATGACTGACGCTACACCAGCCGAGACTCAGCCGCGTGTAACTCGCAGAAGCGAGTGCAATCGAGCTTCTGCCGATGCCGAATAACTTTCCAACAACGTTGCCCTTGTAAATCGATGATGGGGGATCTTTCCAAGCGTTTTCCGAGTACCGACACATCGCGGAAAGTTTGGATTCTTTCGGAAGAAAACACAATCGAACATGATCGTATCCTATTTGCCTCGGTACGGAAAGAGGAAAATACACGATTTCTTCGGGCAGGATTTTACGAAGGCCAAACTCTCTCGCCAAGTGATCCGACCGGCTACGAAACAGCCCAGAGAATCCGCGTTCCGTTGTATTATTTCCACCAATATGTGCATCGCGGTCAGTTGAAACAATATAGAGGTCGACCGTTCCTAAAGCAGCAAGCTAACTCAACCATCATCAACGGTAAGAGAATTCCCTTCCCAAACCTTCCAGCACTTTGTCTTTCACTGCAACAACTTCGACAGCTTGCGGTTCGCGCCCCAACGATGCGGATGGATACTTAAAGGGGCAAGGCAATTTTGGGAAGGAAGACTTTCCGAGCTACACAAAGTCGAAGGGTAGAAACGAAGTACCGGGGATAGTAAAGGTTTTACCAGAAAGAATTGAGAAGGTATACAGGCTCGTTCACTGATCGCGTACCGCGTAAACGTCGAAGAGTACAAATATTCGTTGATATTCTACGAAGGATGCTTTCGCGTTTCTCGTATCATTCTATTCGTATAAAATTTAACTATGTATAAATTAAAATTGAGAAAGAAATAACGACTCAGAAAATGCACACGCTATATAAAATAGGTTACTTTGTAATTAATCCTCTAGAAAAAATTACGCCAGTAACGAAATGCCCAGTGGAACAACCGTTGTACATCTTTCAATTAATTCCATCCAAACACGATCTACAATTTCCTGCTGCAATTTCCAAGAAAACGCTCAAGCTCCACGAAAACACATTGTATGAACAATCCTGTACATCGTAGAAGAAGCTCGGGGCTTGCGTCTCGGCGTTCCAAGCTGGAAAACACAATTACCGAGTCGACCCATGGAGCAGGCGTTCTCCATTCATTCGTCGTGTAAAAGCTGTCGATTGGAGCGAGTCTTTAAGCTCCCTTTTCCGCCGTTGTGACCCTCGTTTTTCCGTTTGGAGAAGACGATGCGCCGGTAAATGGCCCATCCGAAGCCACCCCTTGCTGTACGGCGGCAGTCTCGTTCTTATTGCCGGCGTGCCTCGGCTCAGAAGGTTGGAGAGGGAGAAATTCACGTTCAGCTGTTCGCGAATTTCCGCGCGCCGACTCATCGGGACAATGCCAAGGGCTCGACAATATCGCCAGACTTGCCACGGCCACGTTTTCCATTAGACTTTTCATGGGGCCGGGAGAAAAAGAATCGAGCCTCGACTCGCTCGGTTGACTCGCGCACAGACATTCCTTGGAAACCGAAAGAGCCATCCTATCGGTGGTTGCCGCTGCGCTGAGAAACAGGGGCACGATCCACGTTAACGGACCCGGAACGCTCGGTCGCGACGTTCGTGCTCCTTGTCGGCGGCTTTTCGAGAAAATTTACGTTCGCCCAACCTGGTTGGTCGGATTACGCTGCGACCACTTTTCTGTTCTGTTTAGGGATCCATTGAAGGTTCCTATCTCGATCGAATTTCATAGAGAGACCAGAGGTTTCCCAGGGATTATGACTGCGATGCGATTTCTATTGAGGAAAATGTAATTTCTCCGACCATCCTGTCGACAGGGATTCACTGGCAGATTTTGCTGTTTAAACGCGGTCTCAGCAGTTTTGGTGATAAAGCTAAACCGATTCTCCGCGTGTTCGATGTGCTTGCTCTGTGGAAGTTTATATACGTACGTATAGACAGCGCGGGGTAATAATTTCGTGTTTAAAGGGAAGATAATCGTCGATTTAATTTCTCCTATTATCGTCGTAATACTTATGGCAGGTTGCTCGATAAAATACAACGAAACGAACCATTATTTTTCCATCTAGGAATAGTCCGTAATTGTTATAGCTGACAGGCGAGTCTTAACCGTGCTGAATAGTTGAGAAGCGGTTACCTTAAAGCCCTGACGGGGCGTTTAATAATCGTTAAAGTTCGCGCCACGCTGTAAGACACGCCCCATTGTTATGCGAGTTACGCGTATTTTCGTATACACGGTGAACGCCCTGTGAAATACCGCGGAACAGCTATTTGCATACGTCCTTCTCGTTCGATTTATGGGACAGCCATTATACGAGGATTGATTCGAACGGAAAAGAATGTGGCTACCTCGTCGTATCGAATTCTTCGACTTGGTCTATCCTCTGTCCTCTTCGTTTATGGCTCACCGTGTACATAAACGATATCACTTTAATCCTGAAAGTTTTTAACAGCAACGTCGATAGCTAATTGCTTAGGAAGCGACGTTTGCTTTAATCTCAACTTGCAGCTATTTTCATTAATCGTAAGTTTCATCCAATCGTTCTCAAAGTTCAAATAAACGGTATTTATCTTCTAACGTGGGCTCGTGGAATCTGCAAGTCCGCCGAGAGGCGCACAGAGGATCAAAATGTTTTAACAAGGAGAAAGAATGGAAATTAAATGTGAGATACAACGCGGTAAAACGGACATGTCTCTCTGTAGCTGTGCAGTAGAATCGGCGGATTGAGAATTTCAGCCGCGAACCGGATGATTTAAGTTTGTTCAAGCCCCATCGTATTAAATCCTTCTATAAAAAGAGCTTTAACAATTTCCTTGCACAAAGTCGATCTAACTATTCCCCTTCCGAATCGTTTGCTTCGGTTCGTTACGAAACGAAGAATAAGAGATCATCGCCAATCAGCCGGTAAAATAACATGGAAACTTCATGTCCGCGAGCGAAACTTCTCCCTCCGCGCGCAAAAAATTCAACGAAACGGCAAACTTCGGACATGACAAAGTGGTTCGCCCCTACGGCAAACCGATTGCCGCTCCCATAATCCCCGATAGAGACATAATGAATCGCGTGTTGTTTCGATTCCGGCTGTACACATACACGCGCGCATACGAGCAAAGAGGAAACGAGACTAGTTCGCCGGCGTTCCCCGTGAAACGTAGAATAGTACGACCGAAATTGCGCTGTGTACGAACTTTTTGCGGTTGGGGGGAGGAAAGCACGGTGACCCTCCGCGCCCCTTCGTGTCTCCGACCCTTCTTGCCCTCTCATTTCTACGATCCATTCCGGTTTGTTACGGCCGTTCGAACTTTTCCACGCGCTACAAGCACGCGCGACCCCTGAATTCGCACCAACTTCGTCGTACCACTCGGTCGACCGTTTCTACTTGTCCTGCCTGGATTACTCCGTGACCCGTTCTGCGTTTCCACCTTCTTCGGTTTTATTTCCCCTGCGACTCGTACTTCCTTCCATTATCCCTTTTCCCTTATACATTTTTTCCCGCGTCTTCTCCGCTTCTCCTCTTTTAATTAGTTTCCAGCACTTCCACTTCCCGTTCACGTATCGCCTATCGTCGGGCGGAAATCAAGCAATCAAGCCAGTTAATGTTGCGGCGAAAATCGCACGTTAACGTCTTGGGAGGCTAACTGTCGAATCGTCGTTTGCATTTAAATTTGTGTCTTCGAGGACGAGATCTCGAAGATGTCGCAGGAGATTACTTGAGACGTTCTGTCATAAAACTGACTATATTTCTTGGATCTGAAAGGAAGTCAACTTGAAATTTCTTTAGCTTAAAATAATCCTCGGTAAAACATCGACCAAGGTATTATTGCAAAGTATTGAGAAAAGAATTTGGCATTGACAGAAGATTGTACAAACTAGAGACAGCCTGTTGACCAACAGCGTACGTTTTGAGTCATTTCCGTCGGCCAGTGCTGCCGAAGAATTCGATTGCCAAGAATTAATTGAACAATGTCGTAATATCAACTCCACAAACATAGAAAACGATTCGAGTTTCTTCTTTGTCCACTCGTGTTTTCCAAATTGTTTCGTCGTCGTTGTTTTCTCTCCACTGTTACTGGAACATCCTCTTGGCCATTGGTCCAGCCAAAACAGACTTTCTTCCATTGTTTATACGCTCGAGGGAGCGACGAAATAAAGCACGATTGAGCTTTTCGTACGGCGGTGCAGGGCCGCGTGACATTAATGGAGTGAATGCGGAATGGAAAAACTCGTTGGAGTAAAATTTTCGCACGGCTCTTCCCTACCTCGCGTCACCGGCACGCTCTTTCCACCTCTTTACCTTCCGCCCTCTTATTCCCGTTCTTCTGCCAACGTTCCGCTGCGAGAACTTTATTTTCTCGCGCACTAGTCGCTCGTTAATTTTTCACTGGCTCCTAGTTAGATCGCGAAGAAAAAGAAAGCTGCTTCGAAAAAGTACGTCTGCCCTGGAATCACTCTTGGACGATGTAGATTTATTGGATCGACGCTAATTGCACCGTTCTGTATTGCGCGATAAAAATTGATGACCTTAAGAAGTGGTGGAAAGTGTATAATTAAGATAGCGCGAGTACGATTAATCCTTCTGCGCTCCTCGTATTATCCGCAAACTCTGCCTCTATTCCTCGAAACCCATCACGGTCTAATCACTACTTTTAATCGTCTGAAATGAGCGAAACCAGAGAAAAAAATACGATACAAAAACCGAGCCTTTACGGTTCAAACGACCTACGGTATCGACAAAAAAGCAGTCATTTAAGAGGCTAATTTGTAGCTGACTCGGCGTAATAGCTAGCACCGTATTAGAACACGCGTGTATCAGTCACTTAGGATCGGCATCGTTAGCGTTTCTCGTGCTCGTTTCGAACAGACTTCGATGGCGTCGACTTTTAATCATCGACCGAAGAAACCCGAGGCTCGTGGTAGGCAGAAAATACCGCGATCTCGATGCGGAAGGACGCGATTTGAATTTTGTACCGCGGACAATTTCAATCTCACCTTTCCCCTCCGGTAGTTTCGTTAAATATGTACCGACCCTACCAAATCCTCATCCCCCTATTTCCCCAGTCGCGACTCTACGCCGTTTCTCCGGTGGTCGTGGCGAGCAGCACAGTCTCTTTCTCTACCTGTTACGGCCAGAGGGACGCACCGCATGTAATTCCAGATTGTTTGTCCAACTACTAACTAGTTTCCGGAGCGGGTGCAGCTGGCGCGGCGAGTCGTTGCGATTGTCAAAGCGAATTAGCGCGCTGCCACGCTGAAACGTTTAAATCCTGCGCCCTTTTCTATTCTACTTAACCGATACTTAATTCCGCGTAATCCTATTCCTCGGGGTGAAGTATGCTTATTTGTCACACGTGAAATTCAGATACCAGCGATGTTTGAGAAACGTATATTTTCCGGCTATATCACCGGACGACCAATGGTGGTGTCTCGTAACAACTTTGATTATTTGCGAACAAACTTCGAGATTGAATTTGAAAATGGAAGAAAATTGACGAAAATCGTCTCCTGTCGTAGGATTCCGACTGGAATTTCGATTCAGAGGCGATCAAACGACCCGGAAGTTCGTTAATTATCAAAAGTTTCCCGCCTCGCCTAATTACACACGGCAAGCAGAGGATGGCTGCCTCTTTTTCGGCGAAATCCAAGTAGCTTGCAACGAAGCACGCAACATTAAACCGAGCCGCGTGTATCGCGTTAACTGGCCTAGTGGATAAACATCGATTCGTGCAAAGCTTCGGTTCGTCGGTGAAAAACACGGAAAGTTGGTCGGGAAATGGGAGACCGCGTGCGAGGTTTCTGCGCGAATCCGAGGAATATAGCAAAATTTCGCAGCTTCCTTTGAAAAGCGGTCGTTCACCGTGAAAATCCAGCTGATGCGCGGCCGCCGGAGCAAAACGGTAAACCGACCAAAAAGGTTAACCCGCCGAATCGGTTAAGCCAGCGAAATGGTTAATTGACCGCATCGATATACCGACCGAAACATTAGCGGATTTAGTCGACCAGCTTTGAATCGGTTAAGCGGTTTAAACAGTCAGCGGCGTCGCGGCAACGGAAATGATGTCGACTGTCTGCCAATGGGAACACGTCGTTTCGGTCTACGCAAAACGACGTGTCCCTATTTAGTTTCGTTATTAATGAACCCTGTTTCTCTGCGACCCGTCCAGGCTGGATTCCACTGACAAATGTGTCGAGATAGAAACGCCTGAAGATTAAGCGCTACGCAATCGGATTCAGAATTTTTCGAGACAGTTGATCCTTTATCGATACTCTGGCGAATCTTTTATCAACGATTATCGTGCCAATAGAGATACAAACAGTTAAACACGAGAAACTGCGGAGCTTTAACTTAACTTAATATCGCGCGACGAAACTGTTCTTCGTTCGTATCCTAAAACCACTGCTAAATAATTTCGCTTCGAAACGTCGTCTCGTGACGTCAATATTTTCGCGCTTTAATACTTTTTCACAAAGTGCTCGCGTAGTTTCCCTAGCTAGCAAACTATTTAAATAAATCGAGTTACGAGTGCACGTAAGCGTAAACATGCAGAGGAAGCGTACGTAATTTCTCGTTTACAAGCGTCATTTGGCCGACGCATATGCATAGAATATGAATTCAGTAACGAGACATTTTCTGCGACGAAGTACTCGCCGTCCGTGTCCGAGTCGAAACTCCAGGCACTCTTTTCATCGACGGATCCCTGAAGAGAGGGTACGGTCAGGTAACATGGTTACCGCGTGCTTTGCCGGCAAATACTCGCTACCTCGTCCTTTCTCGCTCGTTTCCTCTCTTGGCGCGTCTAAAGCTGAGCCGGCTGCTTTTAATTCTCCGCTTTGACGCGACGAGCACCGGGACTCGTTTCGTGCCTCCGCGTTAATAATCCTCGCGCGTCGAGATACAATGTAAACAAAGCGAGGAAAGTGTTCCACGCGGGAAAGTTTCTATCGTTCGTCGGGCAATGTTGTTCCTGTACGACTGAATCGTGGATTGATGGGGCTGCACGAACGTTTCCCAGCTTAGAAATATTGTGATCGTTGCGCTGTGCTTTGCGTCCGATCGTATCTGTATCGCGAGACAGATCGAAATCGTAATCCGTGATTCACTGCTAACCCCTTGTATTCCTGTGTGGAGCGTATTCTTACGTCACAGTCGACATTCGTTTTGCGAGTATAAAATTAGGAAGAGCAGGAGTAGGCGGTGACGAAGAACGTCTAAATGGGAAGCCATATTTCATATTTCTGCATTCACAACGTAGACAGAAAGATTGCGCAGTTCTCTGCGATAGAAAAATACCCGGAGAAAGAAAAGAAATCAACTTCTTTCGCGAAACGTGCGAAAGAAACCGTGCTATTACCCCGGAAATTGTTTCGAACGTTATCACACTGTTAGAAGCTATAAAAAAACAAGAAAAGGGTCAAATATAATTGTATGTATTTGGCTTTCCTTTGTCCGTTAAAATTTCCGTATATTTCGGTAAAAAAAATACTTAGAAATTCCACGGGTATCGAATTTTAGCGAAGTTCCAATGCTCGGATAATACTCAATATAATTAGTGAAAAAATGGTTTAAATTGGTTTCTATCGAGCAACTGCCTTTGGAAGTACATTTTAAATAAAGCACTTAAGGTAACAGGAAGCTATCGAAAAGGGAAATGAAACAAAAGTCAAGGGTTCAAAGGAATAATCCTTCCACCTTTTGCACTTGCCAACAAGCACCTAATATGACGTATATTTTCCTTTGAAATATCGACTCGTATCGACAGCACCCCTACCGCGAAACTTCGCCGAGAGAACAAAGGATTAACATCGTCAACCATGGTCAACCACGCACGTGTCTAAATAACCGCGAAATAGGTGTGCACAAAGAACAACTTGGCTCGTGGAAACGATCTCTGGAACGAGCTTACACGATCCAGGCAACATCGGTGACCACGAGGGGTTGAAATACCAAACCCACGGGGCTCGAAAGCGACAGGGTTGTTCGAGCCGTTGGAACGCGACCACGAGCGCGCGGAGGTTCATATCGGTCGTCGGTGGACAATTGAATGCCGATTTCCCAGCGGGCCAATCGGCGATTCCATCGAATCGTAATATCGTACGGAGTGTATACACGATGTACATCCTGTATATCAGCGGCCACGGATGCTATCGAAGAGGGTAGAGGAAAGAGAGAGGGGGGGGGGGAGTAGGATGCAGAGATGGAGGATACGATAGAACAACAAGAGAGGGAGACAAAGAGGGTGGCGGTAACGCGGGCTATGACTAGATTTCAATCTGCGAGCAACGCGCGCTCGCGTGGCCCGCGACCTAGCTTAACCTGGCCTAACCTTCGGCCACGCTGTGTATTTTAAGCGTATTACGCGGCCACCCCCGCGCAACGCCCTGCCCTCCTGGCCTTTATCACGGCACCAACTCGCGTCCGGCCAATTTCAGGCCAAGCCGAGTTTTTCGAGTCGTCCGATCCGCTCTATCGACCCTGGAAACACGCGCCATGCAATAGGGGATGGTTCGCGCTATAGAGAACGTTGTTTTGTTTAAAGAAGTATAAATTGTAGGAGCAAAGAATAAAGGTGGAATGTTTGGTGATATTTATAGTTTCATGTTCCGTCGAATGGAAAATATATAAAGCTCCCAAAACAAAACGAAAAAACGCGACAGTTGTTAAAAAAAAAAAAAAAAAAAAAAAAAATAACAAAAAATATAACGAAATAGTGGAAAATATTAGTTGCGGAAGGAAAGTGAAAGAGAAGTTAGAATCACGTAGCGAGCGGACAGCGGAGCACCGCGACTGCCAGCGTTTCAACATTTTTAACCTTTCCAGCTTGGTCGCTATTTAAATATCTCTCTCGAGCACAGCGGCGGCATGGCGAACAAAAATTTATCACAGTCGACAGTCTGACGATTTAAACGCTCTGTGGAAATAGCTGCACGATTCGACTCAAAGCGTTGGACAAACGCGGACACTAATACCGACACGTTTCCAACCTCGTTGAATTTTAACATAAACAGAAAACATTTTCAGCCATTCGTCGGAAAAATGCTGCAAACTTTGACCAACCGTGTTAAACGAATTTCACCGTCAGTCGTGAAATATCTCGATTCTCCTCCGTCGGGCTTAAAAATTCCTCGTCGCCCTTCTATCTTCCATCCTACTGCGTTCGAAATACTCCAGACCCTAAGAGGATACACCGTCTTCGATTCGCGAGCAATTAAGTCCCGTCACGTGTCCATTCCCGTCGAATAAACGAAGAGAAAAAAATCGTGTCAGCCTCGGCTGACCGCGAGGAAAGGCACGATTCTCGTTTGTATGTACGGCCGAAGCCGTTCCATTTGTAGAAAGTAACGTAGCTAGGGCGAGGAATTGGTAATTCGGGTCGAAGCAAGACACCGTAGTGGACCAGCCAGCGATGGGCCGACGCAACGCTGCCAGTCGAACGTGCCGCTGTTAACTATTTCCGGGGAGTTAACAAGGTTTCGAGTCCGTGGCAGAGTGCGGGACAATAGGACGACGACATTAGAACCCGCCGTCTCCGGACACCTAAACCTAACTCCTATTCCGGCTACCCGAGCTGCATTCTCTCGATATGCCGTTGTCATTCTCCCTTTCAAGGTACGGCGCTCGAGTAGCTCAAGCTTACCCTTTTATCCCACTATTTTCTTTGCATCTTCAATTTTTCGCATGGAGTTTGCCCTCTCGCCTTGGCATGATTTCTTAATTTCTGAATTTTCAAATACAGCTACGCCGTGAATTTAAAGATATAGCTGCGTTCTGAATTTTAAAATATCGCTACACAATTCTCCAATTTAATCAACGCTGAAGCAGAATTTCCAAGGCAGCGAGGGTCACACAATTTTCTCTTCTGCTAGAAATCCAACTAAACCACTGTGGTTTTCATCACCGACACGTCTCCACTCCATTAAATCCAAATAAAGCAACACCTGGCGATCGATAAATTCGTACACGCCTCGTGTACAACAGCTTCCCTTTTCTCCTGCAATCTATAGACCCTGGATTCGACGTGGTTCTCCCTCTTCTTCCATTCGACCGCGTCTTCGAGCGTATCTTCTCGTCGCCAGACCGCATCATCTTCCTTCTGCTCCTAATTGTCAGGATCCACGCGTGACCAGACTGCACCAGCTTTATTCCCTCGTCCAGCGTCTTTTCTGGCCACGTTCGCTAAACACATTGGGTCACGCTACTCGGACAAGAAGCGTTGAAACTGTTGCCGCGATGGAATCCGATGGACGATCCCCAAAGAACGTCCGCGATACAAGCTTCGGAAGCTGCGAGAATTTCACAAACTGCGACAATGGCGGTCTAACAACGTTGAAATTCTCCAAGCGGCACTTCGTCCAAGTATCGCTCCGATGGAAAATTACAATTTGGAGAAGTCAACTCGCAATTTAGAAGATCTGCTTCATTTGGAGATTTTTCTAAAAACTTGCTATCTAGAGAGATCGCGAATTTCTCCGAAGAAAGGAAGATTCCTAAATAAAGATACAGCCACGGAACGCCAATTACGAAGACAGCGAGTGCGAGATAAGATTTTGGTGTGTGAAATCCTAGAGAGCCGAGTTAGAATGTAGAATCTAGAACGAGGATTTTTAGGTCGCGTCGCACCGTCAGGCTGACTAAACACACGTGAGTTTCGCGAATTCCCTGGGACACGTAAGAAAACAAGCTAGAAGCTCTGCAAACGCAGAGAAGAGAAGGACTTCGCGACAAGTGGCGTGGTACGAAAATTCGAGAGTAACATTGCGTTGTACAGGGAGCCGGGGAGATGACTTTCTCTCTTCGTTCCGCAGACTGGTGGTACAGAGGTGGCTTTGTGCGGCGTGCATAAACTCGGCAGAGTGGTTTCGCAGTTTCATTAACGCGGCAACTTAAGCGAGCGTGCACCGACTTACCGCTAATTCAAATTAAGTCGAGCAAAGCTACTGGCCGATACGGGTCGTTTAATTAGCCGCGTGCGAGCGGCGAACTGAGTTATTGCCGCAAAGATCTTGGTCGTGGAACCATCTCGTACCAACATCTATCCTCCGCTGTCGTGCTTCTCTTGTACGGTTTCCAGGACCTGAAGATATGTCTGGCTACAAATCGTCAGCTAATTAATAAGAAAACTCCGGCTCGGTCCGGTGTCTGCACTTAGCCAGGGGATTATTGAATTTTAAGTGGCTCCGACGGGATTCCAGGACACAATGGATCTCGGTCTTTCTCTCTGCTCGAGCGGAACGATTGTGCAAACGTGGCTTCGCGTGGAAATTTCATTAAAAAGCCCGGTGTACGTTCGCGCAGCCCCACACCGACCGGCTAAAGCAGCTTTTAAAAAGTCTTTTAATAGCTCCGTCCGCTCGAAATAATTCCCAAGTTCCTCGTTCCACTTGCTCCTACCCTGGCCAACTTTTTATCAGGATTTACGATCGAACTGATTAAGTATTTCGTCGAATGCCCCAGGCAGACCGAGAGTTTCGTTAACAAGGAAATTCGCTAGATGAAAGCAAGATGAAAGCGCGCCGTCTTTCGACGCGCTGATCGATATCTGCTAGCAACTTACGAATTTCGACGATCAGGCCGGAAATACCGGCCATGATCGAACCAGTTTCGATTCCACGAACGGATGTTCCTTTTCAGTTTCCGCGAGACTGTTTAGAAACTTTTATCTCCAACGACGTAAATTCACGAGATAAATCCTTTCAGGAACGAGACTATCCTGTGAAACGCCAGTAACTACGTTTGCAGGACGAATTACTATTAATTCATTAAAGGGTAGGTCGGCGTTTCGCAACGAGAAAAACACGCTGTGCAAAGAAACACGCCTCATACCGGGATAGCTCGCGGTTAGATTTCGCTCGTGAATACGTGTGTATTTGCCGCTGCGACGTTGTCGCACGAAACCACCCCTGTTACGAAAGATTTTTGCTAGGGGTGGCAAATATCAGATCCACCCCTTACGTCGTTAAATTCCTTTCAACGATCTTTCCTCCAACTACCCGTATTTCACCACGAGCGTACCCATCCCATCGTTTAAACCCAATTGAAAATAAAGCAAAAATACGCTTCACGCATTTAAAGAAGATTCGTTAAATATTCAAAAGGGGCATCAAGGAAATCGGGTTGTCGAGAATGAGAACAGCGTGCTGTCGACGATCGAAACTGGTCCCAGCTTCGAGCCGGGTGCACGAGAAACGATGACGTTGGCGCGATTCGTCGAGCAAAGCGTCCTGATTTCCTTGGATCAGGTTGTGGGGTGGCGGGTGTGGGTTGCACCGGGATCCCGATTAATTAATATCCGTGCAATCAAGGTATTGCCGCGTCGCTTGGCTCTCAACGTGGCTGCTGCGGCGAAAACGATCCCTTCGAGGGATTCCGTGAAGACCGTGCGTCAGCCACAATTTACGCAACGGGAAACGCTTTTGCAGTCGCGGAGATGGAAGCTGTCGTCGTTTCAACGAGGTTAAGACGCCGGTTGCCGGGGTGCAGCCGAGCGAAATGTCACCTGGCGCCGATACACCTGAGGGAAAAGCGCCACGTTCGTTTGCGAGCGACGATGCTAAAAGATCAAAGTTCACCGAAATGATTTATTTAGTGACACTGTGCGATCCTGAAGGATTACCGAAGAAAATGAGCGCTCATGAAAGACGGCGAAACACGAGACAGATGAGCGAGACGTTCAGACATTTTGAGGGATTAAGGTTTTATAATTTATTAAGACTGTTAGGATTAGCCATTGCACAAGGTTTCCGATATCGGATCAGAGACGATCGATATTTTTGACAGATTTTAAGGAGCAAGCTGCCTCAAGTGCAGGTACACTGCATAGAACCAAAGTTTTAATAGACACACTGACCGGAAAATTTCTTTTGGTCTAAGGTTAGTGCTAGAGTTGAACGATTTCGTTGTTAAAAGAACTGCACTGATTTCTTTCTGTTGAAGTGGTTAACACTTCTCAGAAAACTCTACATCTATTCCGTTTAGTTTTCTCAATCACTGAAGCCGTCGACAGGCCATAAACAAAAGACAGTCGCATGGCAACCATAGACATTAATAAGTAACACTGCTATCGTGCGGATCTGGACCAGCTCAAACGGTATTCATACTTGTATATACACTTCTTTGTTAAATATACTTTCCTATCTTACAATTTGTCCACGCGTTCTTCTATCCATATGTGGTTATTGGTTAATAACCACAACACTCTCAATCCCTAAGGTATTATCAATATTCAAGCGATGTTACGTTGTTAGATGTTCGTGCGTCAGATATGAGACGCTTGTATAGCGAATTTCCTATCTGCGTTTTTATTTGCATTAAACCAACGAGAATTCTAGCAACATGAGAAATTGGAATTATACCAAGCAACAGGAAAGACGGATCAATCCGTCGAAGGGTACAACAAGAAAAACAGCTTGCTCAAATATCGACTGCTGCTAATTGAACATCTAAGTTATCGATGCATCGGAGCCCTAATGAGCTTGGAAATTTTCCGATATTTCGCTCGGTATTCCAGAGGTTTCTTCAATAAAATGCCAGAAAAAACTGCGAACGCTGCGAGACAACCGCGGAAGCAGATTGGGGGATCCGATCGATTCGCGGGATTGGAGTCCCGGTTCTAATCTCGCTGCGAATAAACAAGCGACACGGATATATTAGCCATTCCCTGGGTGGATCTCTTAATATTCGCGCAATTCCCGTGGCGTACGGCGTATAGATATTCCGGTTCTCGAACAAAGCCGAGTTTTATATTTCCGTACTGCTCCCACTCTTGGACATCGATTTGCCAAGCTAATACACCGTCCCTGCTTCAAACAAATAAAGCCTAGCTGCATACTATAAAACGCGGCTCGATAAACTTTCAGATCGAATTTGGTCCACGGAGTGCACTTCGTCGAGTTCTTGCTGCTATAGAGATGCGAAGAAGGACAGGAATAAGAAGCTACTTCGACGATTGACTTTGTTCTTCCAGGGATATTCGCAAACGGAGCGATGACCGACTTGTTATGTTTGAAATGGACCACAGAGCAAGCGCATTTTTCTTATTAAATTTAAAGATTCTTAAACGATTCAGGCCCGTCATGTGGTTTCAGTCAACGTTATCAAAAACTGAGATCCTTCGTGAAATAATTTTCGATATTTTTAAGCTGAGTTAATTACAGTCAAGATTGATTCCGACCAAAAAATGAGATAGTTTGTTGTCAAGATTTAAATTAACCATTTAGAAGTAAACTATAGGATAATCGAAGCAAAAAGAAATAAGATGAACAATTTGTGTGCGTGTATGAAAATATTCATGTGCAGAGATTACGAAATTCACGAGATATTCAAAACGTGTGTTTCAAAGAAGCATATATTTCAGAGAAGTGAATTTCAGACGTGTCAGAGACCTAAAAAGTTACAAAATCGACAGATCGTTGCAGAGCTAAAATTCTTCGAAACACTGGATCGACAAATCAGGCCCTTGATATCTATTGCGTTCGAATAACTCAAACGAAACTAAAACGTGGGTGTTCCACGTGGCGGGCAGCGACGAAAGGGCGGCGTTTGTCAAACGTTCCACGCGTTTTCGCTCGTTTTTTCACGAACGTTAATCTGTAACTGCGCGCGAGGGGTAAATATTTCTCCCGAGGGCCACATTTCCGTCGTTTTATTCGATTATCAGTTGCGATCGAACAACCTACCGGCTGGCCAGCCGGCTGGTGTATATTTTCATCTGGTAATTTACGAAAGGCGAGGCAGGCAGTTGCCGGCGTCGCGCAACGTTCCGCAATTCATAACTTTCGCAGTAAGCCGCGCCGTCGACCGGTGAAATTGACGACCAGCTGCAGGGGCGTGCGCACGACGAGTGTCACTGAACGTTTTTGCCGCAAAATGATGCACGACCGACGAAATTGCGTGAACGCAGACAGAATGTCTACCATCGCCATTTCGACTGCCGTTTGACTATTTCAACTACAGGCACCGTTCTTTGTTTCATCTTTATGGATGCATGAAAACGACACTGGATTACGTCGAACAGTTTCGGAAACTTTTATTAGCTGACACGTTTGATTTGTTAACCACGGAGGATAAGTTAATTCCGCAATTAATAACACCTATTTCCTCTTCACGTGATATTTTGTTTCTGTCAAACATAAATTGTACCATCATAACTGAATAAAATTCTACCACTAAATATGCCACCAAAATTGGCTCGTCTATAATAGTTTTTAGTTTCATAATGAAAATAGAATCTCGTTCCTTCGAACAGGTCAGGGAAGAAAGCAGGTCGAATTATTTAGCAGCACGAATAGAGAGATTCATTTATGGGACACATATCTAAAGATAATTTTGACGTGAAATTTGTAGACAACGCGTTGAATCTTAAAGATACTCTTCTATAAAAAGAGGGAAATGTGATTTATCGTGCCCTTTCGTTGCAGCCTTTAAATGACAATATTCTTTTTTGCCACGCTTCGAACGATCCGACAGACGTCCGAAGCCGCTTTAAAATTTGAGAACGTGTCGTTTCCATTTGACTGTCTGGCACCCTGTGAAACGATCGAGACGCAAAGCGATTCTAAACGCCGAAATCTCGCCTCGAACTTCGCCCGATGAAAACGTCGGGAAACGGCGCAATTAAAAGTCCATTGGGACGGGGCTACAGCCTAAATTCACCGCGTGCTCGAAGGGGCTGAAAACTTTCGGAATCGGATGTATCGATCGGCGACGGTCCGCGCGAGAGAAGTTGCGGTTCTACGATCGCGCGACAGAGGTTGTATCGATCATCGGTGTGTAGCCTGACAGGCGAAACTGTCGACGAAATTACGTTTCATCGATGTAAACTTTACATCCCGATCGTGGCAACAGATTGCAACGGGCGGTGTTACCTGACCGACGCATCGGTCACAGGTAACGATCGCGTGGACAGCGGTTATGCGCTGGCCACGCTAAATTTTACAGTTCTACGGTAATAAATTTTACGTCGAAGCATGTGCGCGACGATTGCCTCGCACGTATTACTGACATCCGTGAATCGAGACTGTTAGACCTGAACCGTAAATGCAAATACGTTGGGAATGCATCGCCAAGATTTATTTGTATTTCTCTTTTACGACTGGATCGATTTCATCGATCGTAGGATGGAGCGGTGGCATTGCGTACCGATGTTAACTACAGATGACTGCAATGTATCGCAGGAAGAATCGTGGCCCAACTTCGAATTTCCAGTTACTGTAAACACAGTTACTGTAAACACAGAGCTACCAATTCCATCATCTTGTTTCTCGTAATTACTATACATCTGCAAGTGCGCTATTCGGTTACATCGAGACAGAGATATGTTCGTGTAGCGCTTTAATTTTAATTATTTACGTATTACAGCAGAAATCCATTTATGCGAAATTCATTTATTCGAACGAAGTTTTACCTATTGTCAGGTCAAATGAACTCTGAATTGAATTGAACTGTATCGAATACGCATTTAATCTGCAAATCAATAATCGAATCCACTTATCTAAATGTACACCCTTATTATGCGAATGAAAAATCATATGTGATACCACTGTAACAAATTCAGGTACACATTACAGATTAATCATTCCAATAGAAGATCTTCGTGGGACTGTCAGAAGTTCTTGTTGAGATATGTGTAATTTTCTGTGCTGGGTTAGTTTAAATGCGCAGTAAGAATACTTGTGTGTGAGATCAGTGTGTGGAAGTATGTGTGTCCGCGGCGTCTCGAGAGCAAATGAATGAAAACAGTTCAATCTTTCGGGGGGCATCTGGACAGTCGGGTATACAAGAATGTGCTGAGACGCGTGCAAATGTGTATCGATAAATGTAACAGAGATCGTCCGTTAAATAAATGTATAATTATTTTAATATTAATTAAAAGTGTAAATTTTGTGTTCCTATAACTTTATTTCGGCTTCAAAGATCCAAAATTCTCAACAGTTCTATAAACAAATAAATCTAGAATGCGAAGGCCCACTTATCCTTGATCGCTCAAAGCAGGCAGCGGAAGCGGAAAGCCCGAGGGTTCCGTTATTAAATAATAATCGAGAGAGCGGTCGAGATAGATACGTCACGTACGCGGACACAATCGCCGGTAACGATATCCCTGTCGTTAGTGTAACGGGCATTATCGTGGCCGTCGGTTCTACAAACCGTAGCGGCGCGACCTCGTGTAACGATATTAGAGGATAATGGAACCGTGCACTGGCACGACGACGTAGACGACGTAGACGAAGTCTACACGGTCTGATAATAGTCTTGAGCAACGGTCACACGCGCGAACGCGCCACCTCGCGTCCGCTGCGATTCGCAGGACGCCTGGATAGTAATGAGAACAGGTAGCGTACGCCCGAGGGCCTTCAACGCACAATGCAATTCCGCTTGTTACCGATAACGCCGCTGCAATTCTAGAACGTTCGTTACCTATACTCTTTTTCATCCCTTTCCTTCCTCACCCCCTTTGTTCCTACGCGAGCTCCTTTTCGCGCCGGACAACGCGCCGCAATCTTCAACGTGCGTTAAACCTCGCCTCCCTTTAATCGTCCCATCTGTTTGTTCCTATTGTAGAGAAAGTTCAAAATACGATCTTACGTTTGTACGTTCTTTCGTTCGACTAATGGTACTTGTTGTTTGACACTTTTTGGTGCTTCGATGGATTGCTTCTCGGATACCGAAGGATTCTTTGTGCCAAGTATGGTACAAAAGGAATCAATTGTTGGAGACAAGGAGACGAGGTAACCTTCTCTGCGGTTAGGATCACGAGCGAATCATGAAATTGAGTATTCGACTGCAATACGATGGACGAACAAAGCTTTGTCTCTCTCATACGATTCCTCTATAAACTCGAATTAACATTCCTCATCGAGCAACGTCCGATGAAAATAATGTAACGAACCACTTGACAGAAGGTCAAAAATAATTTTCCCACGATTAAGAATTTACACGGAGCAGCCACTTCTAAAAACCATCCTATTTAGATGGACGTAATTGCGAACAAAGCCGGGGGTAACTTTATCTCTTTCTTCAAATGCTAATGAGGCTGCTATCTAAACCCTGCGAAACAAAGAAATAATTCTCACACAAGTAAGAATCTGTATGCCCGTTGCGAAAACCAGCCTAGTCGGACAATGAAACTTAAAAGCTTCCCATGAGGCATAATCACCGGACAGACAATCCTTCTGTCCGAACAAGGAAACAAAAGAGGGAACAAGCGACTTGCCGGCTGATCTAGGCTCGTTAATCAGTCGGTCGGCATATAGAGCGCAATTATCCGACGGTAATTAACTTCGCAAACTGCAGCCCCCGCGAAGTCTAGCAAGGCGAACGCGCAAAGGACGGGTCGGGTAGATGGTTGATAGCGGCTAAGGGTGGCGGTGGTAGTGGCGTCAGCAGTGGATGGTAGATGGTTTGGATAGAAGGTTCTTCGTGGGTTCCAGCCTGATGGAGCTGTTCTGGAATTATACACGGGGTTAGCCCTGAAAACCAGGCGGCAGCTAGCTTTTGCCCCAGAAACTAATTTAACTCTCGCATCCTCCGCCCTGCCAACCAGTGGCGTACAGTTGAATCTCGAGCCTCCACCATCGACCCTCACCGATTTCCACCCATCGTTCGTCTATGTGTAACCCCCAGTTCGCGGACGTGTTGTGTCTCTGAATCGAAAGTAGGTGCGCGTGGATTCTCGAACGAATTTACCTTGAGAAAAACTAAACACACATACCTATCGACTGTGTTCGTGCACGTTTACACGAGGGAATCGACGTATTTGAAGTTTCATTCGATTCGACGAGGCTCGAAGGGAATGGAAAGTGTATCATAGATCTGGTCAAAGCACTCGATCTACCGCTACGAATACATACAGGCGATTGCGAGTTTGATCGCGAGTGGCTCTTTCGAGTACCATTTCGAGGCATTAATTAGAAAGTTCGCGAGGTGCAATCGAAAGGAGTATCTCGCTTTGGTTCCTCTACAAGATGAGCCATTCGATTGG
Organism: Bombus confusus; assembly: GCA_014737475.1. Taxonomy (NCBI): domain Eukaryota; kingdom Metazoa; phylum Arthropoda; class Insecta; order Hymenoptera; family Apidae; genus Bombus; species Bombus confusus. The sequence goes on from JACXIV010000155.1 coordinate 250,305, forward strand.
CAAATATTCGACTTTACAACGAATCGAATTATCGGTACCATGTTTTTTAGCCACACGGTGCTCGACTTATAATGGAAGTTTGGATAAACCAAGCGATAAATACTTTTTTCTCGCCAGTTTGCCAACGTCGGTTCTCGTTAAAGGGGTACAAGGCAATTCTCGTCCGATTCGCGTGGTCGACGATGATGGAGCGGCCAGGTCGGAAGGTTTCGCAAGCGAGGAGGCGCGCGCGCGCGCCGAGACCATTGTGATTCCTCGATATTCGTACAATTAACAGGTGATTTTAATTGGATGAGCCGGGCTGGTTCTTTCAGCGGCTCGCGGGGCGCTCTTCCTTTTAATGGAACCCATCTAAAACCTGACGGCTCTGGTTATGGAAGCCTCTATCTATCCGGGTCGCACTCAGCTGCCCGCTAATTCAATTAGCCAATTTTCATTGTACCGTTCACGCGTCCACTGGTCCGTTTTAATTCGTAGATAGAGCCGCGAACGATAGTCGATATCTTCTTTTCTCCGTTCCTTCCTCCCGCCCGTTGGCTGTCCTTTTTTATACATTTCCCCTCTAATATCGACGAGCCTGGCTACCGTTCATTCCGTGTTTGCCCTCGGTCAACGCCGGGTCCCCTTCATTCTCTCGTTCTACGAATTCGCGCTGTCTTCCATCCGTCGACGTATTATCCGCAGTGTTCGATAAAAGGCATTCGCAATACTTCGTTTACAGTAGTGCAGGTATTCTCGATTTTTGGCAGACGAAGCAAATACGAACGTAAGAAAATTCTATCCAACTAACCAACAGAGAGAGAGAGAGAAGAAGAAGCGCAGGATAAAAAAAGCAACGAAAAATGAGAGGAGCGTGGAAGTAGAAGCCTGAGAATAATCGATTCTTATACGTTATACATTACTAAAGAAAATAAGGGAAAAAGTAGGGCAGATAGTGGAGCAACATAAAGAGAAGGTAGGCGATATCAGAGGCGACTACTCGGCAGGGATCGAGGAGAGGAAAGATGGTGCGGGACAGGAGGTTCCCGTGGGTGCGGCGAATGTATAAAATCATATTTTCACGACGTCGCGGGACGAGAGGTGCGAAATAACAATTACCCATCCGTCAGTAGCGTACGCGGCGTCGCTACGTGTCGCGATAAATTGTAAATAAGCTCCACCGTCTCGGAAATCCCTGGAATCTGGATAAACTCTTGAAAAGATATTCCGGTCGAACGTGACGCGTTTCTCGCGCGGCTGATGGAAACCACCCCCGCTCCGAGATTTACCGTAAATTTTAACGCGACCGTAGCATAGACGCGGCACCAATGCATCCACCATTCGTCCTCTGCGCAAAAAGAGAACCCATTAACGTCTACCATTCTTTCTGCTTGCTCGTAACGCGCGAATCCGCCTGGTGAAAAAGGCATCGATACCATCCGGGGACACTGGGTCCGGCTAAAAGGCAAGGTTGAAGCACAACTCTTTCGATATCGATTGGAGAAAAGCTCGGCAGTACGAGTACGTATATTTGTACAAGCTCCTCGCGAAACAACCTGTACGTGTTTGTTATTGCTTGGCCGTACGATGAACCGGTTTCTTTAATTTCCGACCTGGAACTCGCCGGCTCGAAGATAAACGAACGAACACGACAAACAGAGACGCGGAAGAGCGAGAACGTTGAATATTTGACGAGCAAACTCCGGATGAATTTAACGACATTTTTCCGCGCGATGTTTGCCCACCGCGTCCTCGCCAATTTCTAGATCCGTCAGCTATCCGGTGCTAGTAATACAGGATAAACACGACAATGTGCCGGGGAGAATCGAGACGGGCACGGTTCCACGTCGGGAACTGTTGACTCGAAAAATACCATAACGTATCCGGAAGAGACGGGAGCCAGCTCGGACTAGTCAGCTTAACCGTCGCGAAGCAGATACGAATGGAAAGATACAGCACGCTTCTGATTGCTTTCCGCAATTCTCAGAGCCGGCACGATTCCCTTTTACCCGTCGAGTCGACCAGAACACTTTCTCGTGCTGCCGGTTTTTCTCCGGGGGGGGGGGGGGCACGGCACGATTTCCTTTTTCCAGTTGGCGCAAGGCGAAGACTGCGGCAAGGATAGCGAAAGCGTACGGAAACAAAACGATAGAAATCCGTGATAGACGGAGAGAAAGAACGGTAGGAAGATTGCGTGAGGAGGGTGAGGGGGACGAACGAAATCCCCGTCGAGGGACCTCGGTTGATGGTTCAAGAGCGAGAAAAAGAAAAGATAACGGTGAAAAAATCAGAGAGCAAACGGTGCTTTATTTACGAATTCTTCGGGCAGGATGCAACGACGAGAGAGTGACGGGACAAAAGCGGAGGGAAACGCGCAGTTCCTTCGGGCGAGCGGTCGACGATGCTTTTCCAACAACGCGAAGGAACCTCCTCCTAGGCAAATGGAGAGAGTTATCGAGGGGAAAAGGGTTGGTAGAAAAGGGGGAAGAAAGGAACGTCGGAGGGTTGACAGTTTGAAGGGGACCGAGCAAGGGGATTCAAGAAGGAGCTCTACAGAATTAAGAGCCCATTAGCCTTTCATTAACTAGACGTTGGATACGCGGAGGGGTGACGGATACTCTTTTCTAACCCCTTCTTTGTGGCCGTGTCCCTCCAAAGAACAGACGAAGGCATCTCGATGAAAACTGGGTCCATTCAAGCCTGGGGAGTCATTTACCACCATCTGGTATACACGCAAACGAGTTCCTCCCCCTATTGTCTTCGGGCCTGAGGGGAGGAATCGCGTTACGTTCTGCCGGAAGTGACGCGGATGCAGCCTGCTTAAGTTTAAGCGACGATCGAGAACGAGGAGACGCTCTTAATTCACGCTTGCACGATACGATATAAGCAGAATCTCAGCGTGAGCAGAAAGGGCTCCAAAGCCAGCGAACGATGCAGGCTCCAAGGAAAATGGATAAAGGGACAACGAGTGAAATTGCGAAATGTACTTTAAAATTGGGGATCAACTCATCGCAACGGAGCAGTTGCATAAACTCAAGCAGCGGATAGTAAGACGATGTAAGAAATCTGAATATGTATTCGATTAAGTACACTTCAAGATACATAATCTTTGACAAAGATTGAATAATACTCGTGCGTTACGACAAATAGTCTGCTGCAGCCAATGAGAAAGAAAAAAGAAGACCCTCAGTGAATTCTTGATGCACCGATACCGATCAACCCCATAAGTTGAGAAATATCAAAAAGTGATGAGATTACAAATATTATCTCTTTTTTTAGTTTATCTTGGAGTCTATAACTTTGCATACTTTTAAGATAGCTTCTACGGAGGCGAACAAACATATGAAATTAAGTCTTTTTTTTATTCTTCGAGAAATTCGATACTAATTTAATTTGCAGACCAAGAAATGATGCAAAAAGACAAAAGAAAAGCTCGGAAGGGGACCGAGCTGTGTGTCACGACACATGTAATCGCGATGAAGATTTTCTCGCGCAGAGTCCCCATTCTATTAGACGATAATTGACTGTCAAACTCGCGGCACGCTGGCGCCGCGCACGGTCGTTCGACTGTAATGCCAGAAACGGGTTAATTGCGTTATGGCTGTCATTATCTCGGTCGCTGAGCATGCAGCTCTCGAGAGGAGCGCCACCCACGAGACGCGGCTTGTGCACGTAATCCCGGGTATGTTCTGCTGAAACGTTTACTTCTAAACGTGCGGGGCAAGAGAAATTTCGCCTCGTTTATTCGATTTGCCAACTCGCGCTTCGACTAGTTTTTTAACTCCTATCCAGTGGTCTCTCGTGAAACTTCCACAACTCGTTGCGTATCATTAGAACAAAACTATCGCCATCCTCCTTTTTCGCCATTTTTACACGCCAAATACCACAACCGAAGCAATTAAAGCTGAAGCTGAAGAATTTGTTATTACCTCAGAGGGTTGAAATTAAATAACTCACGGTAACTAACTGGTGCTACAAATAACAGAAATACCCATGTCCAAAATACAGAATTTATATCGGAGAAAAGATATATGCTTCTGCCCGTGTATTTTACAAAGAATCATTTAAATCCCTCAGAAGATGCATCGTCATCGACCTAAAAAATTTCTCTTAGAAACGTCTAATCGTATTCTACTGAAAAACCTAACCGTACGAAAGTAAATAAATGCGAAATGAAAATTTAACTGCGTGTCCGACTATTCTTCCAGTATCTACTTACGCAATCGTTATCCATTCGTCTCTATAAAACACTGTGTCGAATCTGCTAATATTGATGCATACTGAGACGTTACCAATCAATCATGTAATTTAAAGGCCTTCGAAAACTAACTTTGTTGCAAATACAATTTGTCTTTGTCAAAGCATAAATAACCACGCTTCACGAGTCCGATATTGCAAGGCAAAGACTCGATCTACGAAACATCCGGCGTTCTATCCAAAGAAGATCGCAAACGTTTTCCATTCGGAATGAAACCTAAGAGCGAAATATGGCAGAAGGGCTGGCAAGTGGCTGAGACTGTTCATTTAACGGGAGGACAACGTTAATTAACGTTTTCGCTTTTGTCGTTGGGTCGACGCGTTTTCCGCTTTCACGCTCCCGTTCAGGAATTTCGTCGAGTTCACCTCGGCGACGTTCGGTCGGGCGAACCGCGCTCGATGTCGCGGCAGGAATTAAGCAACGCGTGTACGCAGATAACGGAGAGATGGAGGAACTTACCGGGATCGGAGGAAGGATGAGCCCTGGTGAGTCTGCAGAGTTGCAGCGGCAGATAACGCGTATCCGCTCGCGGTGGTGACTTTGGAGGCGGAGGTGTCGCACTCAGGAATCCACGCTGCAGCTCCCAGCCAACCTCCTGGATGATCGAAGCCTTCCTAAAGTACGGTGTCACCTCCCTTAGGTATTTCACTGCAACAGAAGAATGGCCAACTGTCAGAGATTTTTCTTTCGAGATTCAAAATCCTAAGGTTTAGTGGGAAATAAGATAATGGAATTTAGAGAAGACGAAACTGCCAAGATTTTGACAAGAGCGCTTTCTACGATATTACGCGTTCGATATCTACTTAGACGATTAAGGGCCAGGAACAACCTCAGGAGCCAGGCGCCATTTCGTGGATGATGCACAAGTCCGGATAGGGGAACGCCGAGTCTCCGTCGTTTTTACGGCGTGCAGCCTTGAAATTTGCCGCGTACCTGGCCGACAGTGGAACAGACCGAGGCGAGCCTCGTAAATCGCACCCCTGCCGGATCTCTGTTTCGCCATCGAAGCGTCTGCAAGATACGGTACCGCGGTCACGTACAGACTGTTTCAAAATCCAATTTGTCGTTGATGTTTCGACGTCGCTGTGCCAGCGACGCGATTACATATAGGACAAACTCGTTAAAGTTCGAAGGAACACACAAGCACGAGCACAGGAGGGGCTGCGAACGACGAGGGGCAGTGGGAAAACGGAGAAGAGAAAGGGGGATACGAAGGTGCGCGGGAATAGTGTGCAATCCTGACACGAGCTAACCGAAATACTGAAACATGTAGCACACGCTCAGAGGGTGGCAGAGTAACCGACACCCTCGGGCGAGCGGCGAATTCGCAGGAAACCCGTAAAAACCGGTCGTAAAGTCGGGATACGTTCTCCTCGAGGAGAGACGTGGCTTAATATCGAACTGATCGGTGGAATATCGACCGGCCTTCTGGCCCTCCTCTATTCCTCGTCCTGGAATTTCCGTTCGTGCTTCGATTCTCGTTACCGAAATTACCGATCTACGCGGAGTAAACCGTGGCTTTACGACTAGTTTCTTTTTAGAAGCAGAAGTCGATGGTACGTGCATGCGCGCATGCGTGTGTGTATGTGTGTATGTGTGTGTGTGGAGAATATAGTATATACCAGAGTTGTTCGTGGACGTAGTAACGCGGAGTTTACTGAAATTTTCTCAGGTAATCAGCGGTACACGGACACGCTAATGTCTTTCATTCATCGTAAACTCTAATCATAACCATTTGCTTGTCGATCTATCTGCTCCGACAGAATCTTTTCTCTCTCGTCGTGCACAGCGTGGCTGGTTCGGTAAACACGGTAGCAATTTCAACGATGCCCATTGATAAGCGACGTACACCGTGGTCGTAATACAAGTCCCGAGTAACCAATCTCGTTCACCGAGCGGCGCAAACAGCCATCCATCTGTCCAGTGATTCGTCGCATTATTAATAATTAGACGCGCTCGTGTACGCGACACGACTGTTTGTCCCCGATTTCCATCCAATTGGATTACCGCTCGCGTCACCATAGAATTTCATTCGCTAATATTGGCCGGATAAATCTGGTCGTCGGTCATCGACGTTCTTATCCTAGCGCATCGTGATTCGCGATAACTCTCCGGACAGAGAATACTTGTCTTTGTTCGTACGAGTGTCGCGATTGAAACTGCAAAGGTTTGATTCCCAAAACTCTCGAATCGATGATTTTTGTAAGCCTGGAAATTGGTAATTGGCAACGTCGATTACATTCTAAAGCACTCGGATAGCCAAAAACTTCTATCGTCCAACATTTTGCCTCAAAATCACGTCGACGCGTCGAAAAACGAATATCGAATATGGACTACGCTCATACGCTTTTACTTGGATTTCGTGGAATTTTGGAAAGTCGAGATCCGAATCGTGGCATGTCGAAAATTCTGTCTGGACGAGCGCGATCGTCGTGTGGTCCGCAAAAACTCGAAACGTTCTGGGCGGCCGCGCACCGACCGGAACCTGCTGTGCAATTTTCCGCGCGCGTTCGACACGCGAGCGAACGAGCTTCACCGAACGCGACTACCTATAATTTCGATCGCGTATTCGAAGCCGATCGTCGTTGGCCCTCCCATTCTCGAGGCTGGCAATTTCGCTCGATCGACGCGGCCGATAACGAAATCCGCGGCTCTCCCCTAGATAATTTTCGCGCGTGAAGTGAATTTCACGATGAATCGTGCAAGAGGAACGATCTCGATATCGCCAAGCGTTTCTTCGATTATGTAGCTAAATCTAACAACAAACGATTGTAGAATCATAAATGAGCCTTTTCATCTAAAAATCTTACGACTTAATCATTTTAATAAATCAAGCATCTATCCTCGGCGCAGTTCCTCTACTTTTCCTCTCCCTTATTATCTCGTTTTCTTTTTCTTCTTTTAACACAGCTCTTCAATTTAGCAGATTAAATCATCCTCGACTTCTTCCATGGGAAATTTTATTTAATATCCAGTCGTCTGTGTCTGTGAATTTAGACTCCTTCTCTCTATTTAATAGACTCTATTTTCTCAATTTCCGCGTACAGCCAAATATAGAATAATCAACAAGTTAGAAGAAGGCAGAAAAAAGTTTTCGGAACGTATGGATCGACATACGAACGACGTTGTCGAAGTATTTGCATCGAAATTACTCGTAATCCTGGGAGATTGTAAGAAGGCAAACAAGCAGTTCGTGACTCTGAGAAAGCAGTAAGTAACGTTTTCGACGTCAGAGGAAAAAGGAGGAAAAAGCCGGGAAATACACGAAATATTTGAAAGTCGAAATACGCTTTCTGTTTGTGCGGCCTCAGAAGGGAACCAGAGGTGCAAAGCTCGAAGAGTAGCGTCCGACGTTGACGCTACTTTTTAACGCTCCATTAAAATAATTAAGAGGTCCCGCTCGGGAAAATACGAATATTCCTCCGCTTAGATTACCCGACACGAATGTATCGTTAAAATGAAAAAAAAAGGCGACGAGAGCGGAATGGAAAGCCGAATGAAAATACGCATCCATAGCGTCGGGCTGACTAAATCGCGAAACAATAAATCAATTAAGTGAGCGTGGGACGAGGACAGTTTCGATTAAATTTTTCGGCAAAGTGGAAGCATCCGCGTTCGATGTGCTTTCAAAAGCTTTATGAAAAGATTATTGGTGACACAAAGACGAATTGAAGAATCGCTAAAACAGGTGTCTATCGAGTCACTCTAGAACGCTGCAGGTAATTGGAATTTCTATTAAGATACGTCTATGCGACTGGTAGAACTGTTAGGACTTTATCTTCGGAATTAGAGACACTCGCAACGAGACCACGTTACAGCAAAATACGCTGGTTTCTGGAATATGCAACATCCCCGGAGCTCGCTACTGCTAATCTACTTTAGCAACTCTCTAAGAACAACTTGCAGGTAGAACATTAGTTTTCCTTAGGGAATGGAATCAATTTCCGCATTAGGATTAGTTAAACGCTCGAATCTTTCCGAACTTCGCCAACTTCCGACGACTTCACCAGTCTCTCCGATACGTACGAGTATCATATGGTACGCAGGTATATCATATAGGTACCGTTTGTGTACATCAAAATTCATAACAGAAGCGGTATGGGAGAAACAGCGGCAGAAACGAGTCAGAATGATAGAAGAGAGAAGAGGCGAGGACAGTTTGAAGGCGACCGATCGAGCTCCGGGGACGCCTTCGAAATAAGAGTAAAACGGATAAACCGGAAGTCGATCGCTGTCCGCTGCCGACGGAAGATATTTTTAATATCCGGCGAGGCAACCATCCGCTCGTCTTATCCCACGGCCTCGACACAGCCCCGCGTATACAGAGAGGAGCAAAAAAAGGGTGGCTCGCATCTACAAGGGGAATCATCTCGTATTGAAATTGCACGGAAATTTATCCCAGATCGCTAGGTACCTGTATCGATGCACCATTCTAAAATTCGAAACCCGATGAAGAATGGATCGTCTCGATCGACCTATTGTTAGACTTTGCCAGAAATGTACAGAGCCGGGCAACTTTGTTGGAGAATTCGAACGAACCACACGCGGTGATGATGAATGACGAAGAATCGAGCAGATATTTATTCTGCTGTTATTAGGAATTGCTAAAAGATTCCACGCGGCAGGAATACGTATTGTCGGTGTGAGATTTTTGAGAACGTGGTACGATCGAAAAGCGAAAGTGTCTCGTGTGAATCGTGTAAAATTAGAAAGATTTAAGCGAATTGAATTGTGTTGAGTGAGAGTTACGTCGTATTATTTCCGTGTTATCGTTAAATGTAATTCTGGTTTCGTTATGCTATAAGCCGATATATTCCTACACCGTCGCTTCATTTATTGCCAATGTGAATGAATTCCGAGCTAATAATTACAACAGCACATTTATAGCTGCGTCATTAGCCAGAACTAAAAGCTTTAAACCGAATACAAATAATCCTGGAGACCATCGGAGACCAAAGCGGAAACGCACGTGCTACTGGCGTATGCCATTATCTGGCCTCGCAACCAAGATATCGATACTCGAATCAATGTACGATCACGCGAAACGAAGTTACTCGAACATAACGCGACAGCGAGACGCAAAAGGATGATCAAGAAGGTGAGATGAATCGCTTTGAAACGGTTCGCCACCTGTGGTCCCGGTACAGTGATCGACAGGTGGTAAACGGCACTTTGCAGCGACGCCAGAAGAGAAAATATCCTCTCACGCGAGGATCCTTTCGCGATTTACGAGCGGCTCTTCCTTATACGTGCCATGCACACTGGCAAAGCCGATTTATTCCGTTGGCTCAGACTGGAACCCGCGTCCACCAGAAAAATGTACAGATGATCTTGTTCCCATGAACAAGCTGGCATGAATATTGAACGAATCCGCGAGACGCGGCAACGAGCGTGCCAAACGTTTGTAAACTTTACGCTCTGTGTACCAACATTATGAACATTCGCGATGGAACCATGTTTCACTTCGTGAAGAGAAAATATACGCTGCTAGAAGCAATTAGGCAATTCTTTTGCATCAATCAACAGAAACGAGGAAGCGTAACAAATTTGATATTATATGAAACGCTATTTCTACGATACCGTAATAAACATTCGCTTTAATAACTCGGAAAAATATAAGGATAGAAGGAAGACGACATGGAAATCAACACGACACGATCGATGCTCTACTAGGATCGTTTTCAGCAATTCAAGGATAATTAAACTTCTCCTCACATTACAATCTCATTCAACTCTTAAGAATAACTAACAATAATAATCAACCTAATAATTCAGAAGGAATCTAGCTAGAAGCATTGCATTTTACGCTCTATTATCGCAAACAAACCAGTCCAAAATTCAACTTTTAACGCCGTTACATACATTTGCTACAGGTAGCAACAAATTAAAATTGACGAGAATCCGCGAACTTATCGATACGATATTTCTCCCGTGTAATATTTGATCCGGTAAATAAGATGATGTTACCGGTTCGCTGAGCTTTCTTCTCGGGATAAGTTTCGTTAGATTAAACGCCTGGCTCGTCACGGGAACGCGACTGATCCCTCGAGATTTTTATTCGCCTACCGAGGAAGGATGCCTCCGGATAAGAAACGTCCGGAAATCTACCCCTTTTTCGCGGCTCTCGCGTAATCGTATGATTTACATTCAAATTTCCTTCGTGGGGCAATACGACCTGTTCTTCGCCAAAATTTATTCGGGATTTCGTTGGGTCCGAACGATTCGAGCTTACGATGGAAAGAGGAGAAACTGTCTTAGATACTTCGCTATTTTACTAAACGTATATCCGTAGACCAAAAATTTAACGATACTGTTAACTCCGATTACTTCCGGAATATTAATTCATACGCTATCGAAGGATTTGAGAGAAATTTCCAAATTTTATATTTGGAGGATCTCTCGACGGAAAACATTTTTCCTTGATTCAGCGAATTCTTGAATAAAGCGGGAAGGGAAAATAGAAACGTTTAAACGTTTATGCAGATCGTTAGAATCTGTCACTCGTCGTTTCAGACGATACATATTTGTGGAGGGATATCAGTATGAGCATTTAATATAACATGATAATTCGAATAGTAAGTGATAAATGTCTCGCAATTTCAATTGCGCTCAGGTTTTTTAAATATGTTTACTTAGATATTCGCAGATCCTCAGCCGTCACTGCTAAGGTCTATGATATCGAAGGAAATGAATTTCTCGTGTAGTCTCAACCTTGAGCCGAAAGTCACTTCAAAGTTATGTCATTAACATTTCTGAATGCATTTTAATATGAGTTACAATATGCAAGGAGAAAAATATACATCTATATGCAGGATATTCATCTTGTAATACCACTCAATATAACATAATACAAAATATTTTTTACATCGTTAAAACTCAAGAACATATTTCGGCGAACTACCCCGTATGTGTTCTACTAACTAACAACCCTCTGATACTCTTTATATTGCCTACAGATTAATTAAAAACTCTCATTGAGCAGGCAATGCGATATGACAGTCCGCAACGATGTCAGAAATCTGAAAAACCGAACGGAGCGTCTCGGTTACCCGGACAAAGAGCAATCTAGGAGCGGAAATCACGCAATTAAAGAGGAAGGAGGGCTCGAATTTTCCCCGGTACGGCAGACTGTCGGCCGTTCGGGCGAAAATAAAAATCCAAACGGGCGGCGCCGCGGCAGTCGTTTTCTTCGACGACGGTATATATACTGCATTTAATCGGGCGAATGCGAATCACTAGAACGTCCGCCGGCAGTTGCGATGTGACGGGCAAGGAAATAAGTATAAATGAAAATGAAACGAAGATCGTCGCCTTCTGTCCTTCTCCTTTTACTCGGACTTTTATTTCCTTCTCTACTCTCCAACCCCCTTCATTATTTCGTCGCAGCCTTGCTCGAAAAGCATTCGACGATTAAGCATTTCTGTCTGCAAGGCCTTATCACGATGCTCGTCCACGAATCGAGTGCAAGTTGAAGTTGGTGATCAGTGGAAAAAGGACGAGTTATTTACGAAGATGGAGAACGTGTAATTATAGAGACAAGTAGAAAATTCTCGTATTCATTTGTAATATAGAGTTCTTGCGTCAGTTGAGAATTAATTATGGAGAATTAATTATTAATCACGATGGAACTCTACAGTTTAATTAAATTGTAATGAAATCATTCCTCTTCTCACAAGCAAAACAGATACTAATTACAGAGGATTAAATACAAGCGCATATCTGCAACGCATAACGAATTTATATATTTATTCGTATCTAAAAATGTACGATTAATTGCACAAAAATTAGGAAGAACTAGATACGTGTTTGGCATCAAATTTATCTGAATCGTTTAGCCCTTCCAGACAACTAGATACCACAGGAAATGATACCTTGCAGGAGATTAGGTCCAGCCATGGTTACGGAAACACGTTTCTCCCCTCGAGAATAAGCTCTCCCTATTTGAATCGATTTATCGGTGCGCGTGTAACGTGAGAAACGCTGCGTGTTCACCGGGTATCGTCATCATTCGCCAACGCGAGCCATGGGCAAGAAATACCTTGATGAAACATCTGTCAACTGTTTCTTCGATCGTAAATAAAAAGTGTTAAAGCTTTGTTTGATCCGAGCATGACGTTCTCGCAATAAAATTTGGATATTCGATCAAAAATTGAAGCCGTGAAAGGATCGCGAATCTAACTTTGGCTTAGGTGGCTTTTACGATGTAACGAGATCGTAAAATCGATCGAGCGAACGAATTGACAGAAGGTCGAGGACCCGTAAAACTCAGACAAGAAATTGCGTGAAACACCATATATGAATTTATCCTTCGAATATTTATGTCAGAATCTCGCTCTTGTTTTAACAAATAAGAAAATGTACAATATTTGAATGAAAATTTTCACGTAATATTGACGTCCGTCTATTTTTCGCAAAACTAAACACTTAGATCAAAGATATTATCATTTACTTTAGAAAATAAAAGCATTTACTTTGACTGCGCTGAAAGAAAGCGGAACAGTATCTGCATCCCTGGATATCATCCGACATCTCGCCTTCATGCTTGGTAATTTAATCGAACACTTCTTTGAACATCTCGCTTTAGGTGAAAATTACCACGTAGCAACTCTGTATAAATATACATCTTGCGAACGATCGAAACCATGGAGTTCGCGTCTCTGAATAAGTTCCATTGGTATCCGCGAGACGTCGTCAAATAAAACACCCGGCCTCCGTGGAAATTCTAACGAGTCTCATCAATTATTCATAAAGTTGACGTCTGTTCTTTCCGATTCTTATCGCGGGTGATTCCGATTGAATCTCGATTCGGCCTAGGCCGCATAGCGCGCGGCTAATTTAAATGGAGGCAGGACGAATCGAACGTCCGGTTGAAATTCGATAGTAAAGACGAGGACGAGACGGAACGTCAACTTAATTTGTATGCGCGACAGCAATAAATGCTTTATGGCCGCTAATAAACGAGGGCATGCGAGTGGCGAACGTTTGAGCTACTTGCGCGTAAGGCCATGCGAGAACGCCGGGTAGCAGCTTCACAAGCGCGTACTCGTTCCGCGATAGCATTAAAATGTAAATTCGCCCGGTATCGTTTCATTGATCGTAAACAAGAGAGTGTCGTGTGAACGAAAAGGAAGAAAAAGAGGAACTGAAGATAACGTTGTTATCTTAAATGGAGCCGGCCGCTTCTTTATACGTCGTCCGCACCGTTCAATTATAGCCGAAACGCTTATAATTCCCGGCAACTTTGCATAATGAACCCCGCCGTGGCAAACACATTCTCGAAACCCTCGTTGGAAGTCGATCGTTCGCGAGAACGTGGCGGGATATAAATTTCCAAGGGCCGCGAGAATGGTAGCTGGTTCGTCGGCGAATCCCTGGGATAAAAAAGGGCGACGAAACGACCATAAACCGGTGCTTTTTCTTTAGATCCGGCCACCGACGACAAGTACAGGGTGTTATATCGTTGCACATCCATTCGGTACGCTTGAATTTTTCCTTCGCTCGATATAAATCCTCGATCAGCGCGTTTGCTCGGTGAACGCCGACGAATATCGCAGAAACGGGTGATTCACGGAGCTGCTAAGAGAACCCCCTCGACGTAGCTCGCGGACAAACGAGCCCAGGGTGTCGGCGATGTTTCGCTTCGATTGGGATTTCGAGCGGAAAAAGGCGCCACGCGTTTGATTGATGGGCGACTGGATGTATGGAGGGGCTTGAAAATCGAGAGCATCGGATGAAGAGGGGTCGAAGCGCGTTAGAAAGTTCGTGCCGATCGGCAACGGAAATGTCAATGTCTCTGGCGGGAAATGAAAAGCGCCAGCATGTAGAAATATTTTAATTTTACACGCAGACACGAAAATTCGTGGAAATTTGCGGCCGAAATGGGGGTGCACGATTTCGCGACGCTCAGCTCACTACGAATGCACCTACACGATGTATCGAATATATCAGCAACCTGTAAAACGCGGTGCACGCCTGGATGTCTATGCAGCTACGCTTCTGATCAAAACTTTCGATACGTCTTTCTTTGTATCCGTATTTCCTTATCAAACGCGAAATGCAGCGCGAATCGTTTGCTTATTCCCTCGCATCGACCTGTACAAACAAAAATGTATTAATCAGCATCTCTAATGATCCACAAGAGGTTTCCGTCATTTTCTAACGAGTAATTAAATATCAAGGAAGTTCCTTGAGTCACGCACGATGAAACCAAAGCAAATTCCGGCAGAAATCAAAGACCGTGCACGAGAGAGATAAAGTGGTGCCACCGACAGCGCAAAAGCGCATTATATTGGAAAAGTTCTGGCATCGAGAAGCCATGGAAAATAGCAATTAAAAAGGTAGTCGGACGTTGATGAAAAAGCGTATTTTCTAATGAATTCCACGCAACAAGCCCGCCACGTACGTCGGGCAAATTTACGAGCTTCTTTCTCATTAACACGCGCAGTGGCGTCTACGGCGGATTATGCAACAGGGTTGCAACGTTAGGGGAGGGCTCCCGTGACAAATTGCCGATATTTAGCCGGCGATGCTCACAAGGATTCATATCTCCTCGTAAAATACAAATTTTCAAGATTTGCGACTTACACTGTTCACTCGATTATTTAAGCAAGTTTCTAGAAAGACGTCGAACAGATTGTTAAGAAGATGGTTCAGAAGGTAAAGTCGAAGATTTCAGGCTCACCCCAATCGTGAAATTCTTTAAATTCGAAGGATATTCTCCGGCGTGTTTCGAGCTCTTGCCAGATTCTTTCGTTTCCAGACTTTCGCGATGTTCGGATGTTTCGAATACTAAGATTCTGTTATCTTGCCAGCTTTCAAGGATCCTGCACCCTCCAAATAGCAGGTACATAAATTCGATAATTTTCAAAATCGTACACTCGATCTTTCGTCTATTTCGATATTTCGTGCAGCCGTTTTGTTATTTGAAAAATATCAGCTCTCGAGTCACATCGTTCGCGAATGTATTTCGAGAGGAGCGATTCGTCTCTCCGCGGCGATGTTCGCGTTCAGAGCGACAACTTCGATACCAGTTATTTTTCCACGAGAGAAACGGACCGAATCGGTTTTCTCGTTTCGTGATTCCGCGGTGATCATCCTTGATCTGAACTGCGGGATTACGTACGTACATCTCGTCGTCCCGTGGGACTTGATACATCTGCGGACGTCGCTAATTGTAGCCGACAACTTTGGAATTTTCGTCGCGTACGGGTTTTGGAAATTCGACGCGACGCGCCCGGCAATCGCGTCGACGAGAGATTTTCTGCCTCCGATCGCCTCGTTTTTCCGCGACCTCCTGAAGTTAATGGAAACTCGAAATTGCTACGAATCAACGGTATACTGTTCCCCTGAACGAGTTCTGATGAAAACCTTTCGCTATTCTATCCTAAAAATGGAATAACCCAACTTCGCTTCGGAAAAATGTCGGATTTCGAGGAAGTTTCATACGAACGCGCAAATTCCCAGGTTTCAGCGTGCATTCTTAATAATAAGAAATTCAAATCTCCGATGAAACATAGACGCTGCGCGACGCTTATGATAGCGGAGCGAAGAATGGCCAGAATTAGAGCAAAGGGTCAAAGGACTCTTAACGGTAAAGAGTTAATGCAGGGTCGGCAGGTTTCAACGGCGTCGTTTGTGCAATG
Source organism: Bombus confusus (assembly GCA_014737475.1). NCBI lineage: Eukaryota > Metazoa > Arthropoda > Insecta > Hymenoptera > Apidae > Bombus > Bombus confusus. The sequence goes on from JACXIV010000155.1 coordinate 266,184, forward strand.
TGCGAGCGAAATTCTCGTTTATTCAAGGCAGCCTCAACCGTGAAAATTTCCACGGACTTCAGGGGAGAGGAGGGCAAAGTGTACGCCAGCCGAAAAGACAAAAGCTAGTTTCCTTAATCCCGGGGGCCGCACCTCGAGTACAATTTCTTCGTCCGTTCGAGGGCTGCGCGGCAGCACCGTAGCGCTGAATCTATCCGTTTAACTGAAACTCAACTGGAAACTCAACCGGCAATTCTGGCCCCTTGCAATTCCGTTTCCATTAAATCGTGACCATTGTTTCGAGTTCAAAAGGGCTGGCCGCCGTCGACGACGACGACGACCAAAAGAAAAGCGAAACGTTTAAAGTTTCAAACGGAGTTTCAGCGTCCTGTCATTTGCATCGCAAAGATTTCGTCTTTCATCGCACGCTCTTTCTTAACCTTGGTAACAGCTCTCAGCCGTGCGTTTTCTTTTACGAAAACTATTTCTAAAAAGAACAATCCGCTTCTCGTTAAATCTAACAAATTCCACCTACTCTCGCCTCCCGACAAACTCTTAGGAAAACGATTGAACGTCGAGGAACGAAATAACGTCAAGGGCCGTAGCTTTCACGAAGGTTCCGTGGCTTCGTAAATTCTTATCGAGGAATAAAGCTGCGGAAGAACAATCGCGATGACTCACGAGAGCATCGAAATCCCCGCAACGAGGATTCCACGATTCGCCCTGGCAAAGGCGCAGCCTAAGATTTGCCGGGAACTCAGAAATCTGTCGTGGAATCTGACGGTGTGCGCGCGGGGGATTCCTTTGAGAGTGTCGTTCGGCGAACGCAGGCTTTACGAGCGCGTTGTGCAGGGAGAGAGAGAGAGAGAGAAAGAAAAAGAGAGAGAAAGAGAGAGAGAGAGATAGTGCGAGAGCGAGACAGGAACGGCTTCTCGCCTCGTAAGGGTTCGAATCTCGTCGCGAATCAGAGGAAAGAGTTCGAAACGGGTATTGGTCCCAGGACGAGCTGCGAGATACCGCTCGCAATATCGTGCCTTTCCCTTCCTTTTATCTAAACGACCCTACACACAGGGTCGAGCGACCACCGAAATCGCAGCTCGCCGTCGGAACTCCGAATCGAGACCCGTCCTACGGACATTTTCCCGAGCGAATATCGCGGAATAGATTGTTCCTCGTTCCCTTTTATTCTACCTTTTAATCCGCCGGAAATCCGACTCTGCTCGAACGAGACGTAGCTGAAATCATTACCGGTTCCCACTTGTTACCCCTTACCGGTGCGGCGAACCGTGTCGCTTATAGCAACCGAAATATCTTCGAAGAACGATATATACGTACGTATATGTACGCGTAAATATGGGTGCATGCAATTTACATAAAACGCGCGAGTACAGGTAAGAGGGCCAGAGTTATTCGTACGAATAAAACTCCTAAATATTCCTATCGGAGTACTGCAAAACCGAGGGAACAATACAGGGAAGAAAAAACAAGGATTTTCGCAGAGTTATCACGACACGTATGCGATGGGAGGATGGGACTGGCTGACCAAAAAGTGTGCCGCCACTAACAATGGAAAGGGTTTTTCATGCTCGAACGTGAAATAGTGAAAAAAGGAGGAAAGAATGGGATAAAGGGATAGTGGATCTCTTCGTACGAATTTGCCCCGCTGTAATGGCTCGGTGGAGCCTTTTAATAGGCTAGCAAAGCGTCCGAAAAAACGTAGGTATATAACCCGGTCGCGCCTTTTTAACACGGTGCACGAAGTTTTATCAGCAAACGGTCCCTCTCTCTAGTCAGGACTTTTCGACAGGGTGCGCGGTTTTATCTTCATTTTTTTTTTTATCCTTTATTCTTTTTCTATCTATCCTATCTCTTTTTTCTTTTTCTTTTTTTTTTTTATGACAAAAATCCGAGAGAAGGCGTCGTTCGACCGACACAACCGAACAATTATATTCTTCGCAACGAACCGAGCTCTCCATTAATCCGATCGGAAAATTGTTGCGCGGCCGGCTAACGGCGTAGTCGTCGCGGCGCGGCGCGGCGCGCTTAAAAGCTTCTCGGAAATCGAATCGCCGCGCCGTGAGGTAGAACACACCGAGCGTGTTCGAGCTCGTTCGAGCTCGTTCGAGCATACGAATAAAATGTTATTTGCATTCGACACGCGGGACAGACACGGCCGAGCCACGTCGTTGCCCATGTCGCGTGTGTAACCATTGATACGTGACTCGAACCGTAGCGCAGACAGACAAAGGAGTCACCCTTAATTCGTCGCGGTGCTGTTACTCTCGCAACCCCTTTCCAGCGTCGTCGTTGGCCGTCCCATCTCGTTTAACACCTCGTGTGGCTGTGGCGCGTACAAACGCGACCGAGAAAGAAGCCTGTAACCGCGCGTTCCGTGAAATAACCGACTCGTATCGTATGCGTGACGCAACGTCGCCACTTTCAACGGAAGCTACGTGGAACGGACGAGCGTAATATTTCCTCCGCGAAGCCACAGAGTGGAGAAACGCGCGCGTTCAACGGTGCTGCTACGGAATAACGATTTTACTGACCTACGACGACGACCGCGTTGCTTTTCGTCTCTCTGTTACATGTTAATGGTGTTAGAGGTGAACCGTTGGAATTATTTTGTCGCGGCTGTGCCGGCTGCAATTGCGAGGTCTGCCGCAACGCGATACAAAAGCGAGAGGATGGAGGAGGATAGAAAAATTCCGACGTTTGAAAAATAATGGTTTCTGGTTAACGTTGGAATTTTTCATTTTGTATTACACCATTGCATCACTTTATGCGCGAAAATTAATTTTATGCGTCACTGTTCCAGTCACTGGGTTATTAAATATTGGTGGCGGCCGAAGAGACGTAACAAAGGAACGCGGTCTCTCGTTTTCTATTTCTACGTGGCGATTCGATGTTAAGAAGCAAAGAAGAGTACACGATCTCACGCGATATACAGGGTGATTGGTAACTGGTGGTACAAGCGGAAAGGGGATGATTCTACGCGAAAAAGAAGTCGAAAATATGGAATAAAGAAAATAAGAATAAAAAAGTAGAATAAAAAGAATATAGAATAAAAAAGTCGGATAGTAAGTTAATATAATGATGATGATGATGATGATGATGATGATGATGATGATGATGATGATGATGATGATGATGATGATGATAATGATAATAATAATAATAATAATGATGATGATAATGATAATGATTAATGATTAATGACAATGATAATGATAATAATGATGATGATGATAATAGTAATAATAATAATAATAATAATATAACGAGACGCGATAAAGTGCACGCATACCGAGCGAAAATTCAAAGTCGATTTTCCCGAAAACAAAGCCTCGAACGAAAAATGTTTATTCTACATTTTCGACTTCTTTTTTCACGTAGAACCACCCCCTTTCCGCTTGTACCGCCAGTTACCGACCACCCTGTATAATACGACGAAACATCGGCGAACAAACGGGGAAAACGAAACGACGTCGTTGCGCTTTCTGCGTTACGAAAAATGTTCCCTCCCTTAATTATATTTCTTAGTCGTCGCGGCAACTTACCAGTCCGTGAAAGTCGCGTCGAGCTTCATTGGAAATACATTAACGGTGTCGTGGTCCCGAGACGAATGCCGCTCACGTTTCGATACGGATTCGACGGGCTTCAAATAAAAATTCACAGGAAATTGCTAAAGCGAAAGGAATGGCGCGCAATAAGAGATTGGCTCGCGTCGATTCCCCAGCGGCAGCCCGTTCACGAGAAAGAAAACTCGGTTTTTAAACGAGAAACCAACCTTGGCTGCCGCTTGATTATCAAGCCCTACGATATTTTCACCCTTCGATCGTTCGCTGGCTTTCTGGGAACCGGTAAAAGCGAACCGGCGGGGGAAAACTCACGATTCAGACGAGTTTTTCTCGATCTCGGATCACCGGCCGAGATCAAAGATGAAAAACCGCGGAGAAGTATGGAAAACACGATAAATATACGGTGAAACGTTACGAGTCTCTGAAGGACGGATCGCAAGGTGGGTCAGTGATCCAACGCGCAATGGTTTACTTTGAAAATGGACTCTGACATCTACTTCTTTTCTCCCGATTCCTTCTCGAAGGTGGAGGAGACGGTCGCGTAAAAAACAGCACGCGGCAGGCGGCTTGAAAGCGAGTCGGCGGGCGAGCAAACGTCGTTCACAAGATCGTAATTATTTAGATAGGAGAGCAGGTTGTAGTCGTGTACCGTGCACTACAGGTAACCATCTAGCCGAGATTGCGTTTCAAGACGGTAAATCTAGTGTACACATCTGCGGGTACGCGTGTGTCTGCCCGTCGTGTCGTCTTGCACGCTCCACAAACACACGTAGACCGCGAGTACGCCGCTCCATTCCGGCGCAATGACTCCTGTCTCATTAATATTTATCGCGCTTCACATTCGAGACAGAAGTAACCTCGGCGTCGCGTGGCCGTTGATAAACGACGAAAGAAGAGGGAACACGTGCGACTCTATGTTTCGATGATGATCTATGGATCGCGTGCGCGTACTAGAATTGTACTAGAAGAAAGTACGACGATAAATAGGTCGAAATTGTTACGCGATCAAAAACTAGAAGGAGATACTGGATACTTAAGACGATGCTCGGGACGATAAATCGAGTAATTTCGAGTTTGGACAGCGGATAGCAGCCGTAATAATTCCAGAGAATTCATTTGCAAGGATGCATAAGGAATTAAAGATCATCGGAAGAGCGTGCGGCAAAGTTGCCGGCTTGGTGGTGGTTCGCTGCACGATCTAGAGATGGCGGCAGCGAAGATCTTGCGGCAACCGCAATAATTTGAATTTATGATAGCATTATTGCAGTTGTTTCCTCAACAAGCACGTACTACCTACGAAAGGATTTACCAAGTGTTCATATCGTTATACGAGCGGATTCCGTGGGGGCTGTAACGCGGTACATCGGCGAAAAACTTCAGCCGAACACACACTCTGCATCCGTGATGATCGTATAACCCCCCAGCGCGTTTTAATAAACTATCCCCTTAAATCCTATCATGGTTACGCGAACGCATGCTCATGAATACGAAGTTCTGACGAGAAAGCAACGCTCGTCGCTTTCGAAAACACCAAGTACTATACGGTTCTTCCGTTTTCCAGAATATACTGTACCCGTTTTTCCTCTATCTTTCTGCCACTACGATATCCGCCGTCTATATATACCGTACGATTCGTTGCACGCCGAACTTTGCATTCGTTAAACCGAAGGATCAAGAGGCGCGCGAGGAATGCTAAAAACTGCAAGCACGAGAACGAGAACGTCGAAATTTGACTGAGGATTTAAGGCACGCTCGATTTATCCCTCGGTCCCCTTACCTTCCTTCCGGCTTATTAACTCCCCCGCGTCCTCTATAGCAACGACGATGTAACCATCCTTCTTGCTACGGACACATTTCCGCTGCTCGAGCTCACGGGGGTCTCGCCGGGGACATTGATATTCGATGGACGCGCTAGCGATCGGAAAAGCTTTTTCCCAGCACACGTACCGAGAGATGCAACCAACAGGGTAAAGAGAAAAATACGCGGACGAGCAGCAGGTAAAGAAAGAAAAATCAGGATGATCGTGCACGATTAATTCGAGATGTTGCCTCGTCCATCGAGGGTATATCGGTTTCAAGATCGATTCACAGATGAATATTAAGCGGATGGATTAATATGATATAAACGTGAATCATTGCGTGTTGGTTAATTTATTCGGACTTGTTTCGTATGTATGCAGTTGGAATGGCAGACGCACGAATGTAAAATTGTACGAGTGGCCGGTAAATGCAGAATTTTTCAAATTGTTGCTTCCGATATATTTTGCGGGGCTTCGATAGTGCATCATACGTTATGTAACTATAATATCTATACATACATAATACAAATGAAATCAAAATATATAACACGATGAATTATATAATGAAGGATACGACAGAATGTATAAATATGTATATACGTCAATGTAAATAAAATGAAATGATACTATCAACATCTATGATGAAATAATTAAAAAGTTAGTGTATTCCTAATCACTCCAAAGATAGTTAATTAGCTAACCGCCAAATACGAAAGAATGCAAAATACCAATCAACTACACCCGTATTACAACAAATATCAATAGTTACATGAATTTTGAGAAAAATACACACGTATGACTTAAATGCACGCTACTTCACGCTTCACATGTGTCAAATGCAAACTACATTTCGTCGCGTCTCGACACTCGAACGGTTAACGTCAATATTGGCGCAATGAATTACTTACATGTGTCTGCAGAATTTCCTCCATCGTTCGACAAATGCAATAAACGGGTCTTGATGCGCCAGTAACCTCCAAGTAACAAGAAGACACGAGCTTCGTCGAAATTACATCGCGAATTACGATTATCCGCTTCTCGACGACGTATAAGAAACACGTAGCATGTAATGTTTCGGCTGTTGGGCTCGAATTACGACGCAAACAATCGACTCGACTTTGAAACAGACGCTAACCTTATCTGGGAGGACAGAAACGCAATATGAAACGTAATACACTTCCTACACGAGACGCTAAATTTTTAGATTCTCAATTACGCGATACGGAGATATTAATACGCGAGTTTGATTAATTATCACTGTCACTGGCAACACACTGGGTTTAGGTAGCGGATACTCGTAAAAAGATTCGAGCAAAAAGACGTAAATTAAGAATTGTTTCACCGATATACGACACGGTAATACACGCGACGTGCCGGCTTTCGCGGTCGAATCACACTGTTGCCAACTTATGAAATGAAGCGTAACAAGCATCTTCCAGTGGCGCGCGAATATAAATGAAAACAAAAGCGCGCCAAGTATAAATATTTTTAAATCTGTATCTAATCGCCCTCGGACTATCGATATAGATGTATTGTCGATATTTCGAGGTTCTCAACTAAAACGGCTAATATTTATTATTAATACAATGTTGCTAAACAATGATGTTGAGAAGCTTGAAATATTGACGATATTATCGATAGTCTGAAAGCGCTCTTAGAACAATTTGATCGTTTATTTGTCGCTTTTTAATAGCAATGACGTACGAATTAATCATTTAACGCATTATAATGTGTTATTAACGCGATGTGAGTTATGAATTACGTATATATTCTATTTTATTCGTACATGCTATTTATTATTATTTCTATATTATTTATTTCTATGTACAATAAATATTATAAAATACTCGATCTTATTTTACAACGATGTAAACTTCTCAGAATACTTCTTCAAAATTAGGTAAATACATAAATTCCTTAACATTACAAATCTACTTACGTTTCATCCAGTTTGCGCTGCAGAACGATCGTAATGCCATACCGCTAATTCAATCTCTTCTAAAATTACCTTCGATATACAATTCGTCGGCAAACAAAGGAAATGGATTCGAACGGAAGGGGGAGTAACGAGAAACACAATCGTAGAGGAACAATCGGAGAACGAGAAAACGAAAGAGAGAGATAAATTCGACGCATCATCATCGTAGAACCCTCGCGGATTAATAATACGCGAGGCCGGTGAATGAGAATCGAAAGCTCTGCTAGACGATACGACGTGACGACATCGGGATTGACGTAGCCTCCTCGTAAGGATTGATTAATTTCCACCACAGTCTCTCGCCGGGTTGTGGATTGGTTTCGATGAATGCGCCTTAGATTAAGAGCCTCGGCACTCGCAAGATACCTTGCGCAGCTACATCCTAGAAAGGATAACTGCGGAGCTGCATCGAGGGGCAGAGGGGATTTGACAGGGGTGGAAGATATATCCGTAGAGTTATGGCCGGTATGAAACCCATAGCAAATGATGCAGGAATACGTGACTGGCGAGCAAAACGACCGGGTATAGGTCGGCTCACCACCTCGCCAACCCCTTTGGCCTGGCTGCAATCAGCAACGTGCGCCGGCCAACTCCGAAATAAATTCAATAGAAACGGTTGTACAACGTATACACACACCTGTACACGGGCACGATACCGCGGGTAGCGTCGTCATCGTAAGGCTCCGAATTTTTCCACGATGGATCCCGCTAAGTTTATCCCTATTGCCTTACCAGCTGGCTTGAATATTTCGATTTTCCACGCAAGAGGATGTTTAGATTGCTAGAAGCTCGCAGCTTCGCCATCCGCGACATAACGGAGTCGAGACGGTATTTCTTTGATCGAGAATAACATGCCGGTAGGGGAAAACGAGAATTTGCGTAACTCTTGCTTCTCTGCTCCTATCTCTCTATCCTCGAGACCTTAGGCCCCGATAAAACATTCCATCACCCTATCAGTCGCGAACGAGATTCGCTGAAAGTTTCAACCCGTATGACGATAGTTTGGTCGTGTCGTGTCGAACCGGTAGTATCGTGTTTCAACGATCGAAATAAAAGTTACCCTTTGGCGGAGATGATTGGGAGAAAAATACGCGGCTGGTTTCATCCCATTGTTCCTGGTATAGAAGCGCGGAACAAACAGCGCCGGTGAAACTCGACGCTGATAAATGCTGATGTATTCAATCAAGGGGATTGGCGTGATCTGGCGAAATGTCGTTCGGGGATCGAGAGGGTGTTGCGAAATACATGGAAGCACGCTTCCGGCGGGGTTGGTGTATAGCCCGCCACACGGCACGTTATGACGAACATATTGGATCATCGCGTGGATACGATACAATCAAAATTCCGGGCCTGTCCGTGACGACGCCACGTGACGGCGTGTTCTCCATTAAATTTCACGCGATAGAAGCGACAAGATGTCGGCCGGAGATCCGTGGAGACCAGATACTTGAATCCCGCGGCACGGTTGTCACGATAAAAGGGAGCAAGACCGACTGATGAGGCATTTTGGGAGGACGTTCGCCACCCTTTGATACCAGTACTAGCTATTTCTATGTTAATCTCGTCGCGCCAAGGTTCAACCACGGCTTCGAGAAGGATTCAGACGCTGACTGGCTCGATCGGCGTTCCTATTGTTCCCACGTTCGACGCAAATTAATTCAAAGATCCCTGAAAATGTCTAAATTTTACAGGCGAGCCACCACAGCAATATCACAGTCTGGCTTGTTTTTCCAGGAAGAATTTCTTCATCAACGGCGTTCAACGGTATGACTTTCCAGTTATGCAACCGCCGACAACTGCAAGATTTCTCCGAGCAGAAAATTATATAACAGCTTCGAGGAACAACGAGATACGCCCCGAGGGGGGAAAAAACGAAGGAACCGAGGCGACGTCGCGGAACGAGAAGGCGGCGGAGCGGCATCAGCTTTTCCCGAAATAAATCACACGGCGTTTAAAACTACGGTGGCAAGGAGGAAGAGAAAAGGAGGACACTGGGTGGCTGGGCGGGGAGAACAAAGGGAAAAAGGCCGCGATAGGTACGGCAAGCCAGATTTTCAGCCGGACCCTGCGATATTAAATATTTCAGACGTCCGTTGTCCCTGGTCTCCCCTTTCCTCTCGGCTGTTCCTTTCTTTCTCTTTCCCGCCTCCCATGATCCCGTTCTTCTGCTTCGTCCCGTGTCGCTCGCGCCTCCGTACAAAGCCCCCAAAGGCACTAAAAGGAAATTTTACAACCCAAACATTTCGCTCGGACGAGAAAGAGCCGCGGAACAAAAAGCGCGGTCGCGTGAGGATGGCTGGAAAATGGGGACGAAAGCATGACGACGACGACGACGACGACGACGACGACCGTCCGGGAAAGATGGCAAGAGAAACCGCCAAAGAAGGTGTCTCGAGCCAGGACACCACGTTTCCTGCACCACCCGTTGGAAATCCTTTTTATGGAGTTTCCGCCGGATGAACGAGGCGTCTTGGGTGTTCGTAAACAAAAATCACCACACCTGTCTGTCCCTTCCGTGGACGTAATCTAAAATTATGTCACGGTTTCCAGCGCGCACGGCTGTCGACTCAGATAAGAAAGCTGAAGACGTCACGCGAAGATGGTGTGAGGCGAGAAAGAAACGGAGAAGAGAAGCTGGTGTAGCGGGTCGACGCTCGTGATTAGTGTTTCTCAAGCGAAATGGTGGCGGTACATCAACCGTGTCGAGAGAATAGAGTGCTGAATAAATGATAACGCTACGTAGCCGCGAGAGAATTTCTCCTTACCGGAATTTTCCCTCGACTCTTCCTCTACTTTTCCGTTTGTCTCGCCACGCTGTGCCACAGCATCCTCGTGGGCGAGACGTCGCCAACTCGAACGTAACTCTCGTTTACCTTTAAGGGAGAGATTTCCAAGCAGTCACGACACGGAACTTTTCGTTCTTCGCGTTATGCTTGAAACAGGCGAATCAGATTAGATAAGCAGAGGACACGCTACTCGGAAATTTGGTAAAACGAACAGCGTCGAAAATTCGGTAGAAACGAAAGGATGTTCTAAAAAGTCGCGTCGCTGAATTCTGTGTGGCGACGAAATATTACGAGCATATTTTTAGTGTTGCAACCGAGGTCACCGAAACGTAACGCAGAGCCAGCGTTTCACGGCAGCCCTTTGTAAAAGTGCGGTTGGTCCACGAAGTCTCTCGATTTTCCCAAGGAATAAAGGCATACTTCATACGTCTTTACGTCCGGTGTAACCACGCAGAAAGCGAATCTATCGTGAGAAATCGTTCGAGCGAATTTTTCTTCCGCGCATTTTCGTCCTTTGGGTTCACATGTAGCTCCGATAAAAATTTATCCTACATCCTTCGAATGTATCCGCGCGTCCAGTTGCGGCCATGTAGTGCGTTCAAAGCTGTTCTTCGCCCTTTGTCAACCTACCGTTGCCTTTCGCCGCTTCAGAAATTTACAATCGAGATTCTTCGCGTGTCCGCCTCGTTCAACGAAACAAGCTTACTTCCGACGTTTTCTCCTTTCGCCGTAGCTTCCTTTGCTTAGTAATCTAATTGCAGGAAAAAATGCCGCGCGAACTGTTATCTTTCGAGGATGATGTACGGACGATGATCGCGATAAAAGGCGTCTTTTTTCCATGTGAATCCTTTTAAGTTAGGATGGAACAACGCCACGGACGATGAACCCTGAAAGGCGATTTTTCAATGTATACTTTCCGAAGGGTCGAAAAGCGAGGTAAAAGAAAGACGAAGTGCCGGCAAGAAAAGTTTTAAATCTTCGAGTGGCCAATTGTTCGTGCCGGGGGGAAACTTCATTTCGTGGTCAGGCGACTCGCGCCCACGAATCAAGTCACCGGTATCCACCCGTCCCCCTCATTTTCTCTTATCCAGCTTTTCGTCCTCGCCATTCGTCGACCGCAAATGGAACGACTGTTTCGTCCTGAATTTATTACGTAGCCGTGAATTTCTCCGGAGCCCCATTTCCCCTTATTCCGTCTTTATTATTGTTATTAGCATCCACCCCATGGCCCGGCCTATATTTCACTCCCACCCTCGTCAACTGGCTTCGTTCCTCCTCTACTCGATCACTTGCCCTTGTTCGATTATGTCGTCTTCCCCGGCGCTTTTCTCCTGAACTACACTCTGCCTCTCGATCTTCCAACCCCTGCCGCTCTGTATACACAGTGTTCATTAAGTTCGCGTAACCGGCTAAGAACGAGGGTGCGGAGAAGGTCGACTACACGCGAAACTGGGAAAAATAGAGACTCGGCGGTTGACGAAGGGTGAGAAACGACGGGAAGGTGGGTCAGCCGTGGGTCGAGGAGCGCGTCTGAGTGGTGGTGCCGCGGTGAAAGAAGACGGGTAAACGCGACCGTTGGGGAGAACGGTTGGCGTAGGCGCCGGCACAGACGGAAATGAGAGAGGGTTGACGTAGCGAAACTCGCAGAACCGGCCTGGCTGGCTGTTAATTGGCGTGAATTACGTCTTTTGCGCCGCAACGACACGGACAGCAGCGAGAGCACGAGGTTAGCGGCTTTAGAGGTTGGCAAAGATTTCACCCGTCCAAAGAAGCACGGGAATTAAGACATCGGGAACCTAAGTTTCAAAGAACCGGTTTTTCCTTTCCGCTCTGATTTCCCAGCTTTCTCTGCCATTCTCTTTCACATCCTCGTTTTCCTAGAATCTACGCGGACCAGACCGAACCAGAGTACCTCGAGTTTCCTGCATTTCGTTCCGCGTTTGTTTCCTATCGTAATCGATAATTCATGGCAATAATGACGGAACAAAAAGGACATCGACGACGTCTGAGGGGTAAGTTAAATGCTCACGCACGAAGGTTCTTTAACAAATTGAATCAGCAGCAACGAACACGGTGGCGTGTACAACAGCAGCGCGATACCCGCGATGAAACGTGATAGCAGCCCGACCGTAATCTTTGCCAGGTGCCTGGCGTTCCCCTCGTTCATTAAATATAATTACTTTTATCGAGTATCACTATCGAAACATAGTCGGCAACGATAGCAAGGGTGCCGTGCATTGTTCGAGACCAAACATCGCGCTCCATTGTTCATCGTTCATCGGGGATGAACGCTAACTCCGCCTGTTATTTCCAATAATTCCGCCCATTGGTTTCGCGACACCGCGAAATACCGCTCAAGTAACGCGTTTTTGGGGATTATGGACCAACGAAACAAACTGACGAGACAAACGCCCAAATCAATTGTCTCGATGAAATTTCTCTAGAAGCAATCGACCACCGACGTTCTCGCTTGGTGCGCGACTTCCAGAGGATCGCGGAAGTTTCGGCGGCTTCGAAGAGTTTTTACTTTGAATATCAGGATTTAAAAATGGCTGTTCGAAAGTTCGCGAAGAGAGCAACGATCGATAGTCTTAACGACGATAGTCTCGGAATTCCATTGATAGGGGATCGGTTTCGCGGCTTATAGAAAGGTAAAGACGAAGGAGATGCGCGTTGTTCGGCCGATTACACGCAGCCTTGAGCAAAAGAGGCCGCGGCGAAATTAGAAGGTTCCGTTTCGTTGCGGTCGCTCCCGGGGATTTCGTAACGATCGCCTAGCCAACGAAGAAAGCACTTTGCCGGAGCCAAATTACCCTCCAGGCATTTACGGATTAACAGGATAGCCGTTTTAACGATCGACACCGGGCGTCGCTGATATAAAGCTAGATCATGCGCCCTTCCTTCATCCACGCATTTCAAGACGAGTACGATTTTTCGTTCCTACTGACACATAGACGACTGGCATTTCAGAAATTTCAAGCTTAGGAAAAACTCAACGAACACTCGCGCCACACAAAATCTTAATGAAAGTTCCTCTATAAGATGATAATAAAGGCGGAATTGGGAAAACTTCAGAAACTTGCGAACACAATTGGTGCGATTTTTTTTTTTTGCAAATTTCTCACAAACTACCGACTACGTGTACCGATAATTATTGTAAGCCATAGAATCGATCAAGTATTGGAAACGATACATTTACACCGGATACTTCGCCTCGTCTGGAGGCGAGGATAAATAAAACTTTCCAGGAATAACTGGTAGAAAAGTTGTCGATCGGAAAGTCGAAACCAGATTTAGGTACTCTTGACTAACGACCAACTTCGTTATCGCCCGATGGAGAGTACTACATATACGTAAGCCGCTGCCGGATTCCGTTTGAGGGACACGAGACAAAGGAAACGCGTTAGCGGATACGCGTTTATCTCAATCTGAAAGGGCTACCCTCATCCAACGGAAACGTAATCAGACAACCGTGTAGGCACGTGGGAACTATCACGTGGGAGGAATAAGCGATCTTCGGATCGGAATCTTGACTCCTCTGCCTGTGAACCGTATTTACTGAAGTAAAAATAACGCAATACGAATCTTACATAATAGTCAGTCAATTCAGTTAATCGCGACATAATATTCCGATAACTTTGATCTCATCTCTAAATGATGCTGAACTCACCCTAAATTGACTTTGAAATAACCTTAAGATCTCTTAAGGTTATCTTAAGGTTTCGAAATGAGCTTGTTGATCGTAGAGTGACCATGAAACAACGCAATTATAATGTAGCATAATAAAATCGAGCGATTAATCAGTGCCGCGTCAAAAGAAGATAGGACTTTTCCATTAACCGTCGAATTTAATCTATTGAAAATCGGAAAATAGAAGCCACGCGAGCGTTAGAATCGGCGAATTATTCGAACAGCAATCCGACTGAAAGTTCGATTTCAATTTCACGACCGTTGCATTGCGGTAAGAAGCCTGGCAGTATTTTCACCCAATATACACGTCCAACGGGACTAGCTCCAAATAAAGCAAGCCCCAGTCCGAACTTTAATCAACGAAACGCTACGAACGAATACAATTTACTGTGTTATATTTCCCGTGCCGCACGTATACAGCCGCAGTTAACCAAGCAAATTCGCTTGACAACGTTCGTAGCCAAAACCTAGTCAAAGTCCTCGAATTCGTCGCTCTGACTGGCAGACAGTTTTTCTCCCTTTCTTTGGCCGCTCAAAGGAAGTCGTATCTCTCGCGAGAGTCGCAAAGCCACGTTCGCGGAAATGGGCCCCGCCTTTAGCGGCGACTCCGAGAGAAAAATCGAAAAAAGCAGAGACTCGGAATATTTCGTGCGCCCGTCGACGCCGGGCGGACGCGTCTCGCCCCTAAATCTGGCGGCGAAATCGAGTTAGGGCGCGAGCGGAACGTCGAGAGCCAGCCGAGATGAAGATAACCGGCGTAGAGAAAGCCCGCCTGCGCTCGCTGGATAAGAGGGGAAAAAAATACCCTCGACCCTGAGACATTGTTCCATCAGGACGCAATCCATATACGCTGAAACAAAGGGTTGAGCTCGAGCGGGTCGTTGACGTGATCGACGAACGTCTCGCTCGATTTAGAAACACTGTGTTCCTTAGCGATGCGCGAGTGTGTATTTTCGTTACGAGTATTCCACGGCCACAGTGTGAAGCGTCAATGCAACTTCATAATGTGGAAACGTGAAACGTCGAATCTACGTGAAATCGTAGCCACAACGTGGAACGTCAAACGTCAACGATCAAACCGTTTAATAGTCGCGATGTGCAACGTGTTCTTTTCTTGCGTTGCAAGCTTATGCCGAGCGAGTGTTCTAAATGCACCTTAGATCGCGCAATCTTACACAGAACACAGGGAATAAAAAATCATGCACGAAGAAGCGATCGAGAACCGTGAGGTAGACCACTTAAACTGTAAAAATAGTTGGCCAGTGGGCGGAGAGGCGAATTATGCAAATGGAGCTGGCGTTATGAAACAAAAATTACGACGGCCAACTTCCTACCGACTAATGCAGTTCGCTTGTAGACCGTGCGGGCGTTGGAGCGCGCCTGGCGCGATTCCAACGTGGCTGAATGTCGTCGATCGTCGCGATACGCGTTAAGGAACGGTCCCCGTTGAGAATCGAGAGCTTTTCTGAGGGAACGCCTCGGTCGAATACGTGCCGTTTCGTTCCTGCCTTTTCTAAACTTTAGTCGATCCACATCGTGCAAACGTGGAAAATATTCGATGGAACGTGTGCGCAACTATGCGAGCTTGGCGTCAAGCGGAAGCCCGAATGTTATTCTTTCACGCACCCTTTGAAATGCAACAGCCGCTCCATACGCTTCGACCCCTAACCGTGTTACAGAACGTTCAAGTGGCTGGTTTTTAAAGGGCGGAACACTTCTCAGGTGAGAGTTTGCGATTTCGAGTGCGTAGTTTGCTTAACAAGCCCCGTTTGGCGAACTTGTTACGCGGAAATATTTGTTCTACCCTCGAATCGAATTTTATTAGTTCCACATCCTATGAAACACGTGTACATTTATTTATTTGCTCATTTATTTGTGAGAAAATACATCGGGAAAATATACGCGTGTACAAGATACAGAATAGCTATAAATGATAATAAGATGGGGACAGATAAAGGTCCAAAGCGATGTACGGTTTAGTAAATGTTTCAGTAAGGAGGACGAGGGTAAAATAATATTGGACTAATAAAAGAGATGAGGTAACGGAAATATTCGAGGGATTGGCAGGTAATTCGAGAGGTGGGAATGTATTTTCTATTACTGGCTTGATCGCTTAAGCCGCGCTATGGGAATAGCTGCGGCAAGAGACTGAAAAAAATCACTTAAAGGGAGGCATAACCGAAAGACACCCTGGGGAACGAGTGTCCACGTCCCTCGAATCCCAGCGAGCAATTAATCACTGGAGCGGCTAGTATCGATTGGCAAATAAACCCCGAGATCGCCGCAGTCATTCTCAGGAGCGATCCATCACAATCAGAAAAATGATCGGTCTAGCGTGTTGCGGTCGCCCGGCGAGGAAAACAGAGTTTCGATTACGATCACCGTAATCAACTCTTTTCGGACAGTCATTTTCATGGCTCGCCGTGTCGAAATGGCGACGGTAGGATAAAAGGTGTAGAGTGCGAGAGAAAAAAAGGATCGATACCACGAGCTCCGAATACAAATTAATAAAGTTATTAACGTTCGCGTGGCTCGTCAATCGGCTCGTTAATTAAATCGCGACCATTGTACCCTGCTGATTCGACGATCCTTTTTTTCCTGCGGCCTTCTGGTTTGTCGAGATCGTATCCGATTGTTAGATGGATCGCTATCGATGCGGCGAATAAAGAGACTTGCGAACCGCGCAGTTACTAAGCGGTGTCTTGGGGTGAAATATCGACGCACGTTGAGAAATAATAAAATAGAGAGAAGCGAAAAGTTTTTCCCTTCCAATCGAACTTGAGAAACAGCAATTACGTAAATTAGCATAAGCATAAAGAACGTAACAACGCAGAAGAGCCGGCGAATTATGCAAAAGCAGAGGAACAATTCTCTCTTCCTTTCTCCCTTCCTTTCTTCTCGACTTTTGCTTTCAGACGATTTCTCGGTTCGTTTCCGACGTTGTTCCAAGGACAACAGTCTCGTTCCTACGTCAGATCAGTCTCCACCATTACCATACGACGTCGTAATTGAACAGGGCGCTCGTTATTGTTAATTTCAGGCTTAACTGATAAACGTCCGGGTGGCAAGCTACAAGAACCGAGAAGAAACGTAACAAGATTTATCGTTAAGCGTGGATCGCAGCCGTCCGTGTAGCACGAGGAATGGGAAAAAGAGAAGCGACGTCGGCTAAACCGACGCTGCCACTGATTTTTTTGCGACTTACCAGAACCCTGTTTCACCGCCTAAATGAAAGAACGTGGAAACGTTGCAATTGTACGACTACACACTTTGTTACCTTCTTCTTTTCTCTCCATCTTTTTAGATCTTAGCCCGACAGATCCGCTTTTACCCTTCGATACGACTTTACACAGCTCCCGCGAAGCTTCGTTTATCGAGGCTTCGCTGATTTACGCAATTTCTTTACAACGTAGGATCCTTTAAGGGACGATCTTCTCGGACGAACGAGGTGACTTTTTGAAAAAGCTGTTAGCCAAGCGACAGCAATCACGGAATGCAGCGTTACGCTGATATTTATCGCTTAAAAAAGAGTATCGTTGAATCGGCGTCGAACGGAACTTGCAGCGCGGCATAAACAAGGGGAAACGATTAGAAAGAATTCACGGGAATTTACGAGTGCGCGGGTGGCGGAAACACAGGATGAAATAAACGCGAAAATTCACGCTCTCCCGTCGATATTCCCCGTCTCCGATAAAATACGCGAAATGCACGGAATACACGGTTGATCGCCAGCGATGGATTAACTCGGCTGGCCATTTTAAACACTCCGTGGTATCAATATCGCCGCCATTGACAAATCGAACGTGTGATTCTTTTTATAATTGAAACTACGCTTTTTCTCTCATGTCCCGATAAATACGTAAACATGACGATATTGCGAGAAAACAAAAAAAAAAAAAGATCTCCACGACTCCATTAGCGGACCATTCGCCGGCAATAAATCAGAAAATGAAACTTCGCCACGATTTCTGTCAAAGTCCTCGCTCGATGTTATCAAATAAAGAATCGAACTCCCGTGTTTCTTCCGTCGAAATTTTTATTAACCTTGCTACCTTGTCGGCTACGATTCTTTATTCGTAAATACGAGTCTGACAATCGGCGTGCTTTGATTCGCTTAGTATCGGACTGTTCGAAACCCAAAAACACGTGATCAATGCCGCACGATCTAAATGAAACGTTGTTTTCTCAAAAACCAACCACGATATCGGTTTCATTTTTGTCGATTAATTGGTACAAAGGGGCTATTCTTTCGGCGTGAATTAAATTTTTCTATCACGGAGGAACAGAGACTGGCTCATCCTTTTTAAACGAAAGGCGGTATTAATCGTTATTCCGTAGATATTCGTGTATCAAAGTTTTATCCATACGACTTGTCTCCTCCGCACTTCGACTCGTTATCAAGGCTTTACAGCCGATCGTAACTCGCCCAATTCACGTCGTTCGATCTGCCGGAAGAATGTTTACCCTGTAGACATACGAAGGAAAACGTACGGGAAATCGATTTTTCCGCAGGGGCGGTTACGGAACCTGCGAGGATCGTGTCGTATCTAGCGGATCGGAGGGCAATATTTTCGACTGGTACTCGTTCGAGCGCCACAATGGACGCGATTCCACGGTTTGCTGAGAAAATAAGGCGGCCGGTGACGAATCCCCGGCAAAATTAGAAGCTGTGTGCCGGGCAAACTGTGGGGAATCGTGCGAAATCAAATTACGCGACCAGGAATATATATCGGAGCAGATGGAACGTCCAACCCGGTTGTTTGAGCTCTGGTTAATTATAAATACACCAGCGATAATTGCTATTTAACGAACGCGCCCGCTTCCCAGTGCCCGTTCTTCCGGCCTGCGATAAATAATCCAGCGCACCAAGTCGAAAACGTGCGAACAATTCTCCAACGGCGGAATAGAACATTCGAAGACGGTATTTGAACACGGTACGTGCCTATGAATTTACAATAATTTCTACGACACTGAGATTGTACAATTCGTACAATACGTATGAATGCTTGCATGGATATGACTACTAGCACCAGGCATCGGAGTAATGTAGGTTTATGACGGTCATTTAACGGTCAATGTACTAAGACAGTTTAGGAGATGGAATGGTCCCCAGACGTGCGGACCACCCTCCAAACAGTTAATAGGAGGTCGCAGTCAAGCTAGGCTTGGTCCCAAATAATTGGCGCTTAGTTATGCGTAGTATCGGCCCGTCTTGGTAATTTATCATTGGCTTTGGTAGGCTCGTATCGATCATGACACATACGCCAAAAGATAAAAGAGCGCGGTGTGATATAAACACCGGAAGAAAAAAAAAACAACAACAAGCATCGACGATCGTTTTGCGCGAAACAAATCCTAGACTTCGGTCCCTCGTGAAGAAAAAAGTACAAAATCGAAGATTATCTCGCACGTTTATTTTAACATCTCCGAAAAGGAACGACCGTTCGAAGAACCTCGAAACGTGAGAACTGATCCATTTTCTCGAAGGCGACACTTGCCACCCTTCAACGGCGTCGTTCACACCATTTGGAACAGTGAAAGAGAGAAAGAGCGAGAGAGCGAGAGAAAGAGAGAGTGGACGATAGTGGACGATAGTGGACGGACAAATCGTGGGGCGGAAGCCAGCGTGGAATCACTTTTAGCGCGACCGGAAACGGAGAACAGGGCCGTTTCGTGGCGATGCAAAGCGGCTGGTTAGGCAGAGGCGGCGGGGACGAGCCGGAGGCGGCTGTGTAGGTTGGCAGAGGGCAGGCAGAGTTTCGATGTGCGCGGGCAAAGGTAAGGCGCCCTCAGGGGGTGTTCGCAGCGAAGTTATGCAGATCTGACCTCCGTAACTGCTGTTTCACACGCGATATCATGCATTTGAATGTACAACCGCTTCTAGCTAACTCCGGTTCGAGCCAGGACACGTAACGATCCTCGACGCACGACACTTTCCGCGTGGACGTGGCCAAGAAAAAAGCGGCATCGGTCGGAAGGATGAAGAGGATAAACCGGACAGGGTAAACAGTGAACGTTCGTGCGCGGCTAGAAAAGAACGGTGTATTTAATTTTCACGGTAATCGCGAGTGTTGCGAAGAATTACACGCTCCGGCGAGTTCGAAACATCGTCAGAAGCTAGAAAACCCGCTGACGTGAGCGTGCTTCGTAAAACCGGCGGTTTTCGAGTTTTATCTCACGCCCTGCTGCCGGCCTGTCGTATTAATCAGAAGCGTGTTTTCAATGTTACACCCCTGAAGTCTCAATTCCCTTCCAAACCCTCCAGCAAGAATAACACGAGAATCTAACCTGGAAATCTAACGCGTGGAAACCGATATGTGGAGAGCTGGTGCTCGAGAACGGTGAGCGAGGATATTTCGAAGGAGAATACGCCGAGGAGTTACGAGCTGGTTGAAATCTTTGGCGCTTATCACGGCGAGGAGGCGAAACGGATCGTTCGACGGAGTTAATTTAAACAGGGCATAGAGCCACCGTGGCTCGAGAAGGACGCAGATGGGGCGGTGATACGGGTCGACTTTCCTAGCTAGATTGGGGTATGTTTGCATGGTATTTAGTCGATAAGAGGGAAAGGTATCGACCGCCCACGGATTACACGCTTTTAACTGATCCACAATGGGCGTTACTTCGCCGATTTCTCTTTTCTCCCTCTTTTTTCTTTCGCCCCGTTTCGCCCTCTTAGACCCTAGCCTACACCTGTCATCGTCCACTCGCCCGTTCCTCCGCCCTCGCTTTCCCCCCTTGGCGTTACCAAAAGGCGTTCGTTCGTGTCTCTAATTAAAATTTTTTTTTACCTCCCGCGCCCCTTGTCCTTCTCTTTCTCCTTGCTCCGTTTCTTTCCCTCTTTCGCCGGTAATCGGATAGGTTTCACGAAGGTAACGCGAAGGGAAACGCAGACCAGAATCGATCGAATCTGTTTCATTTTTCTCGATGGAGAGAATTCCACGCTACCCGCATAGGTGGGAAGGAAACGCTTTTTATAGGAGCGAAATTTATTGGGCCGGTTACCAGCTGGAAATTCGAGTTATGCCACGATCGCTGCGGTAATCCGTAGTTCGATCCTCTCGATTTCCTACAAATCGAACGCCGGACAATATTCTTATCATTGCGGGAATCGTGCTAAATCTTCCATATTCTTCGTCGTTATTCGAGAGGCTCGTTTGCAGTGTCGTACGATTCCGTTAAATTCTTGTTACGTGTACAGATGTTTTCAGGCCGATAATCTCTAATACATTTTCCCGGTGCAGCGATACACCGTTCCCATTGGCCCAAAACCTCCATCAACCGCTCATTACCATTAGCAAAGCTCGCAATAGCCCAACACGCTCTCGTTTCTCTCAGGAAATTTCAATAAACGAACCCGAAGCTGACGCCAGCCATCTTGCCCGTCGTTAGAAGCAACCTCGGCTCGATTCGTCCATCTCGATCCGAGCGGAACCCGAATCGATCGGAAAGCCCGGTGGAACGCGACGACGAGCGATCTCGCGACGGCCTTCGCGAAATCGATTGCCTCCGGAATGATTTTCCAGCTGTAGCGTGGCGCAGCTTCGGCTAATCGTTCTTTTGTATTAGACGCGTGTGCGTGTACAGGGGTCGCTCGATAGCTCGCGCCGGTTCGAAGGCATTCCGGATGCATAAAACGGACGTTACTTTCGCATGCCACAGGCCGTCGGCTGTGTTTTGCATAGCCACCCCCGGCACGTCCTTCTGCCTGCCAGTCTGTAATAAAACGATACGTTCTTTCCTGTCTGAAAGACGCGCGCCACTGTACAATGCTCTCTCCGTACACGCGTATCAGAGCAAGGGTTGTTGCTCTTCGGAGAGGAATTCCAGTAAGAGTACGTGTAATTTGAGCGTGTGTCGGAGGGTAAACGTACGGGATACGCGATCGTGGTTCTGCGCCTGTACGCGAGTGTCGTGCGACGCAGCACGGTGAATTGGTTGTTAGAAGGACCAAGATTCTGGAAATTGGAAATGAAGGTTCAGAGAAATACAGCGTGAATGGATGTTTCTACGCGGTAAGTAGATCGCACGCCCGGACAAGTTGTCTGCGCCTTCTACCATTTTTCTACTGACGTGGTATCGCAGGTTTTTTGGAACTCTTTTCAACGAGGTTGTAACGTTTCTTTGAACTCTTCGCGAGGAAAGATAATCTTGATCGGTGGAAAAGAAGTACAATCGTTTGTGCGAGCAACATCTTCCAGCAAATTGCAGTCTGCTGAGAACAGGCTTTCTCCAAAGTTCAAAGAGCCCGTAAGAAATCTTTCGCAACACTTCCGTTTCCCATTTCCTCTAGCGATCTCGTGCCCCGCGAAAAACGTCCGCGGACACAAGCTGCGACGCCTTATAAATTATTCAATAGCCGAGCGACCCCATAAATCGGCTAATTAAGAGCGAAAGTTATGCACCCCGACTTCGGAGGACCGTGAAACCATCCAGCACCGTTGCAACTATTACAAGGCGCCGGAAGGAACGTGCACGCTCCTTCTTCCAACGGACAACCCTCCACGTCGATTTACTCACGGGCTGACACGCACTCTGGACGTTTCGCGCGCGCACGTGCCAGCGCCGTGACGCGTTCGCCGTAAAAAGATCTGCTGACATGCAACAGCCTCGCACACGCGACAAACCAGCTCCCTGTTCCTACCTTCGACAACGCCTAACGCGATAAGGCAATAAAGAGCCTGTAGAAAATTTTTAGCCGAAAAGCAAAAGAGAAATCGCTGTAAACCCGGCTTAGACCTAACTATCGGTAGCGCCTTAGCAGGAAGAAAAGGGTCGGACGCGACGTCATCCCCGACGACGCGACGTCTCGTTCTGGCACGAGCAGGGTGTGTTTTATGAGGCAGTTTGTGTAACAAGGGATGTTTCAGCCCCTGTATTCGCGTCACTGAACGGAGACATCAGACTGGAAGTACGAAAGGTTGAAAAAGAGGGAAAGAGGCGGAGAGAGGACGCCGTGGGCGAGCCAGTCCATCGTTCGCGACAAAGAGTCAATATTAATTAAGGTAATGGCGAGCAGGTCTGGTCGAGCAGCGTTTCCACAATGACGACTAATTATCTACCATGTACGTTCCTTCGCCCTTCTTTCTCGCACTCCCATACATCGTCCGACTGGGTTTCCACCCATCTAAAGGGTCAGCGTCGACGCGTCCCCTTTATGTCGGCACGGGTTACATTTTACGCGACCGTAACGCGTTTACGAGGTAACCGGCACCACGGCTTTACGACCGTGTACACATCGCCGATTATTTCGCGCTGATACGGGCTGAGTTGAGGCGGTGTTAATTATGGGCTTGGGATTGGGTCATTGCCGCGATGCGCCACACTTATCGATCGTTTACTCGCTGCGAGTAGACAATTCCTGCTTGGAAAGTCGAAATCGAGCAGTTCGCGGCGAAACGAAGATGCGAATGATCCTCACTGTAAATTTGTTTTGCAGCGGTTCTACCGTATTCAGCCTTCGAAGATTGTAACGTCGAGTATCGAGAGAAAGTTAACCCATATTTCACGAGTTAGCGTGTATCAGAGGTACGCCTGAAAAATGTATAAGAATCGCGAAGGGTAGGAACAGCTGACCCGCGATAAGGGTGGTATCGATAAAATTTCTTCACATTACATTACGCCCAACATGCGCATCGGTTCGATCTCATAACGCTAATGTATCGCGTGCGCCTCGAGGCTGAACACCGGCATTCCTCGATTTACTTCCTCAAGTAGAAGAATCAGCCAAAGCGGCGGATACGTTGAGAAAAATAAGTTCCAAATCGACAATGTTCGAAGGATATAACGCAGAGTCGGGGAAGGCGATCCACGTGGATAAGCAAGTAGAAAAAGACATAAATCTCGTAGTCAGCTGTTTTTAAAGAAGTACGTCTGCGAACCCAACAGATCGTTTTCATTTTCAATTACGTTATTGTTAAGATCATTTATTTGGGACATATAAAAGAACGTACAATAAGATATGTTTCTTGAACGAGGCCCGTGTGGCACCGACTAAAATCGCTCAGGCAATCGTGTGACGCTCACATATATACCGCGAAGGAGATACATACACGCGTGGGTTCGCCCTAAGTTCCCTCACTTTCACACGCACGATACAAATGTATTATATACTGAACAGTTATACTAAAATTCTATCGTTTAATCATAAAAAGCGACATTAACGCGAGAAAATGATACGTGCTTCTCCTGTCATCTACGAACGTTATCATCTCGACGTGTCACAAAGGCCGTTGAATGCTCTGAAATCGGACTCTTTGAAGCCTCTCAAACAATATCCAACTCCTGCCCATTCGTACATTCTTTTCTGATACTAGACCCGCGTTTCCGTCGCAGCCGTGGCGGCCAGTGAATGAACGATCGGGTGTGAGTTACAGCTTACACGCCGTGTGCTCATTCGTGATTCGTTTAGCTGGCCGGCGGCCAAGTCCCCGTTCGTTCGACCGACGGTCGTCGTTGTTTCATTACCGCGAGAGCCCGTCGCAGTCACGCCACCGATCCCCCGCCCTCTATCCGTTCTCTAATTTCTTTTTTCTTCGCTCTTTCTCCAGCAAGCGTAGCAACGCGCGCAATTCGAGACATTTTCCCTTCGTAACACGCCAATCCTGCCCGATTAAACGTCAATTCGACCCTTGGTTCTCTGTTTTTTCTCGTCGATCCGACTGTCGCGGCTGGCGAACGACGAAACTCGGCTCCCAGGTGGCAATAACGGACGACCACCTGAAAAATCACCGATTTCGTTCGCCAGACGCACGCTATTTCGATGGAATTTGCAGAATCTTTTCGGCAAGTTCGTGACGTGGCTGGCCGGGCTTTCAGTCGATGAAATTTCATTAGGTGATTGGTCGAGATCTAGTAGGAAGCTGGGTCGAAGCTCTTTGAATGGTTAATTGAATATTGGATTGATAATGATAGCGTGCGTATCCGCTACTACAGCGGAATCGATTGGAAAGCCATCGAACACGTCCGCTCCGCCCTTATCAGCAATTTTCTAACTAGCCATAGCACGCAAACTAATTGCAACTGATCATATCTGGCAAATACCAAACGCCATTATATACGAGCTCGATCTAATTTATCCAAATTTTCAATGCCTACAATAACATTTTGTATCCGTGAGACGTAACTAGTTTTCGGCTGTTCGATGGAAAACCTTCTGCTGGCTGTAATATCCTCTAACGCCCAGCTTACGCTACAGCCCACTTTGCTATCCACAAATCGTCTCCGTTCATTGCTCAACGACCACACACTTGAGAAGCATCGTCGGCACAAAGGCAGACTTATCCCTGGTAAAGGACGGTCTCGCTTCTTTCTCGAACGTCGGGGAAGAAGAGGGAAGTGCGGGGATGGCAATCGATTCTGTAGGCGTTCGCCCGTGAACCGATTAATCGAACAGTCGTCGCGCGAGCGTCATACCGTCGTCGAATTTAGCGACGACTGCGACTCGTCGAACGTATGCTCGTGATAACGTAATGCCGCTCGAATGATCTGGAAATGTTGGAGAGGGGCCGCGCGATCGAACGCGGGAATTATTTCCCGCGACAGATTGAGTAGAACCAAAATGTAATTTTCCTAAAGCCATCCGCGCTACCCCCTTCTTTTCTCTTGCTCGGCGGTGGAACCACGTTCCTAGGGGATGGTAACCCTTGGAATCGACTTTCCGCCAACATCCAGGCACAGGATCGGTCGTATCGACGGGAAACCGATCGGGTGATATCGATCCGTCGTCGAGAAAGCTCACCCCAACTTCGACCACGGTTCTAAACGATGACTCTGGATCGTCTTCTTTGTCTTCTCGACGATAGCTTCGATGGTATTCGCGTTTTAGGGATTTTGCCATTTCCACTGTCGTGGCATTCTCTATCGGGACTCTGATTCTTCTTTAATCGAGCACCTTTGAAGCGCCTCGAAGCCCGAAAGAGCCTGTGAGTCTAATTCTACTGATCTGTCACCTACACGTCTTCGTTCGCCTTTGAAAACTTTGCCGATGGAAGTCAACGTCGCAAATACAAGAAGAAAATGAAGGAAGAATAGAAAGGAAACACGGAGCTTAAAAGAGCATAAAACTGTGGAAGATTCCATGATTTTTAATCAGATACCAGGCTGATAATTAGTCGTCAGTGATTACAAGGCTGACGGCGTAGCGTCGAGTTAATTGCAGCGAAGCGCAGAAGGGAACGTCGACCGGGCTGAATTATCGGCTACGATTTTCCTCGTACGAAGTTAATGGATCCATCGGTGTAATGGCCGGCTGGATTTCGCTAGCGGTGCGACGACGAACGCAAAAGAATTTTTGAAACGAGTGTCGGCACACCGAGTGCCGTGAATCATCGGGACGGACACTCGTTTGTCCCCATTATCGGACTCGGTGCTATTCACCGGAATATAATTGATCGTGGCGTGTCGCGGAACCGAGGCAAAAAAGGATCGATGCATTATGCATGAATCCCCCGTCTATTTCTGGATCTCTATCGATCCATCTTCTGTTAAATTCCACCGAGAGCGGAATGAAAAACGGGCTAGATCCAGCGTTATTTTTGATATTTCGTTATCCCATCGCATGGATGGGAAAGGTAGCTGGAAATGTTGGATAAAGAGAATACGAACAAAGTGTGCGCGCATGAAGGCTACCTTGCGTGAAATTTCACTCCACGCGAATTTTGCGTCCCACCATATGCCAAACGATAATTTGCCCACTTTTCATCCAACATGGGATAATAATTGACTATCTAACTGCATGTGTTTCGTTCTATTCGTTCGTAGAATGGAAATTCCCTTTAGAAGATAACTTCCAAGGGTGGAAGAACGATATGGAATATCAATCTTCGAGGAATATTAAAGGCGCGAGAACGTTGAATCCTGCGTTCGCGTAACAGCTGAAGATCCACGATATTCCCAAGCGGTTGAAAACGATGAAACTTCTAATTTAACCACTCCCACCTTCTCCGTTGCTCTTTCTATTTTGGAAGATTTCAATTTCACAGCGACGCGCCAGGTATTTATTATATACGCGAGGGCGAAATGAAAAATCACCGGCACGCTTCCTGTTGCTTTTGCGCGCGCCAAACATTCATAGTCGTTCGCAAAGAAGTCATATTTATTCATATTTCTCGTTACACGTTCTGCATGCGTTCATGTATATTCATGGCGTGGCAACCGGCGAGCGGGCGCGTGCGACGTGCGCGCGTAAAGGGTAGCGAGACGCTTTTTAAACCGGACACACCGACGTCCGCCGGTGGAAATCCGCTCGTGTGTCGCGGCTAGGAAATTCCCGCCGCGGAACAATCGTTCCCCGTTAAAACGCCTATCCCGGCGACGGCCACGCTTCGACGGCTAATTTCTTCCGGGAGATTGAAAACGAATGGCCACTGCGCCGGCCACAATGAAAACTTATTTCGCACGAGCGTCTTTTGTGCTCGGAACGTTCGCGAAAAATCGCCGCGCGATTTTCTACGCCGGCCCTCTGTCCCGTGGAGAACCTGTGCGAGGATGAGTTTTCGATTAGGGGATGAAAAGCGAAATTCCGCAACGTGTACTCGGCGTTGACGTTGCTTCCTGTTTCACGAGGGTGGCTCGAAGAATGAATGGCGGATCATTTTACGAGAACCTCTCTCGCAAGCAAACGGATCAACTCCATTCTTCGTTAATCCCCCGACTTTATTACGTAAGAATAGAATTAATACTCGAGCGTCCAAGAGACAAATGATTAATGACTTTTCTCATTCGTTTCAATTCGTGCATCCTGCAGTGAGAAACATAAAGCGCATGAAATATAATGGTTTGTAACTTGTAAAACAACGCTTTTATTACGAAGTTTTTTCAGTATTTTAATATCCTACAGTCGATCCTGTAAATATCACCCATATATTTTCTACGCAGTGGCACTTTGTGTGATTTACGACAATACGACGAACGAACCAATAACGAAGCAACGAGAATTTTATTATCGCGGGACAGGGAAATCGGGACGGAAAAAGCAAATCGACGGGTTGAAGAATGGAACGTAAGGGATGAGATGAAAATTAAGCGGATAGAGAAGGAACGAATCAAGTACGAAAACAAGTGCCTAACTGAGGAGGCTCTTGGACGAGCAGTTGGTGGAGAAAGATGGTCGGACACGAAAGAGAAACCTTTGGAACTGGCGAAACAGCGAGCGGTAATTAACAATGCGAACTTAATTCATTAAGTCGAGGTCGGCCGAGCGTGGAGGCTGCAACTTCTTGACGTACTTCCCGCTCCCGACCCTTTCTCCACCATGGGAATTATACTTGTTTTCGCGTGAACTTCAACCCTCTTCGCGTCTTTAACCGGTTTCTCTTCCACTGTTTCTCGCTTTGTCGTCTCGATTCTGGCCCCGGAGCAAGGCGACGCACAAGAACATCCCCGCCGGCCACCGGGAGTCGGCGATAAAAAGTTCTCGCGCCAGCACGTGGCCCGGAAATTCTACGGGAAGCTGTACAATTAGCTTCTGTTCCCGTACGCTGCTGGTTAGGGCAGCGTGAATTCGGGATTATGCCGCGACAATAGACTTCGGTTAGAGGCTTCGAGAGATTCCACGTTGTCATCTGCTTCGAGTTCCCTGCTACGATTTACATACTAATTACTTATGCTCGCCGAGCAGAATGGCCGAAGCCTACTAATACAGTGCATTTACGCGGCTAAAGCGACGCGAGACTGCAAAAGAAGTTTGAGAAGAATCTATCGTCGAGGATAGAAGAATTCTACGATATCTCCGTAGATTTGACATTCTACAGAGAGTGTAGTTGGCGCTATGGCTGCCAAAACTGTGTTCAGTTAATCAGAGAATCGTCGCGTATATTCCATTCAATGACCTACTTTATTTTAGTAAACTTAAATGCTTTTTCATAGCCGTAATATTAGGTTGTCCCAAAAGCGTCTTTCTCTTAGAAACATGTCTTTTACAACAATGCATTTTTACACAAACGCGAAAGCTAATCTGTCAAGTGTTGTGGTCTTTATAGAACGGAATGGATCATACATGATTCAATGAGATAATATAAAATAGAAAATGTTCTGCATCTATTATTTCCTTCTGAAACGAAAGAAACTCTTCGGACAACCTAATGCTTTTCCATTAGCCTGGATTTCTAAAAAGATCCCGCGCCTGGACAGCTACGAATAATGAATATAATAATAAAACTGGCGTTCCGCGAGCTCGAATATCCGATGGACGTAAGTCGCAGACTTGTCAGCGAATTAACGCGAGATTTAACTATACGCTGCACTCGAAGAAAGCCGAACCGTCTGAGGAGAATATTCCCACCGACTCTAGCACAGTCTGACGAATCTCGTTAAAAGTTAGCCCGGTTAGCCGTTCGGTAGACAGAAGCTTTTCAATGCCACGAAATCTTTGCCCGCTACTTATGGGATCTTCCTAGCTTATCCCATGGAACAGACATTATTACGCGATCCGGAGGGCCGTAATATTCACGATCCCGCCGCCGTTCCCCTTCTACGTGTCGCGGCCACGCTTATCTTTTGGATCATCCGTCTCGTAGCGGAAATCGACGGACAGAGAGAGAGAGAGAGAGAGAGCGCAGAAGCGGAGAGAATTTTACCGCGGAATCGATCGATCGATCGATCGACCGCGATGTCCGACCCGGGACGCATTCGTTCTGACAAATTAATGCAACGCCGATAATTCGTGCCACTTGCCGCCGATAATGTTGTTAATTCTCCACCGATCGTATTATGCCCGACCCGCCTTTGTACCCGACCGTAATTAGTTTGTATGGCGATCGTACTCTTTGAGGCCGCGCTCTCTGTCGCTAAATCGATCGGCAATTATCGGGATCAAGTTTTCCAGCCATCCTCGGTCGCATAGATTTGGCATTGTGGCGGTCCTCCAATCGCCAGGGGGATGTATAAAACCGGCAAAGCATAATTTTGCCAAGTATACCGGCCCGACTATCCTTCCCGATAAATATACATTTTCAGCTGAATATTCAGCGGATGCTGCGTTTCGAAAGGAACACACCGCCCCTTCGTCTTTCCCTTGCGCTTTGTTTTCTGTAATTACAGCGCCACGCGAGTTAAGCGCTATGTACATATGTAAATTCTACGAGAATGACCAAACATCCGTCGCGACAAATCGAGAAACACGCAGAATCCACAATCCTGGACTGAGATTTACTTGAACGTCAAGCAGTCGAAATAAATCCGAGCGCCGGTTCCGTCCAGCATCCTCTATAACTCCGGAACAGTCCAATTAAGAATCAAGTCCGATACTTTCGCCACGAATTAACAGCAAAGACCGGCGACCGAAACAAGGGCAAAAGAGAATGCAAACGGCTGAGACAGTTTCGACGTGCGCTAGACAACGGATGGGTGGGAGGGATCGTTTGGAAAAGAAACGCCGGTGGAGATAAAATCGAGGGAGAGAAAAAGACAGAGAGAGAGGGAGAGAGAGTATAGTCAGACGGGTGTCCTCGTGTCTATCTTTTCTCCCACGGACGTGGAATAGCTGGTTCTCCCCGACTCGCTCCATCGGCGGGCAAAGTGGTGGTGTGGCAGACAGAGGGACGCGAAGTAAAAGTAACAAGCCAAAATAAACAGCCGACTGCCGATTCCTGCTGTCGCAATATTTGCAATGGCCCGCGGACGAAATTTCATCGGCCGTCCGGGCGGCAGACGCCGGCTGCTCGATATGCCGCGCGCCATCCACCGCCGGGAAACTATCGTCCTCGTCCCAGTCTCGTCGCTAATGCCGCGTTATTGCATACGATCTGACAATTTTCAAGCGATTTCATATTTCCTAGATTATCCATATATACCCGGCCTTCCCGCCAGCTCTCTTCCGTCTCCCTTGTCTGTCTCTTCCAGCGACCTTCTTTCGCGCCGACGCCAACGGTGTTCTTCCTCTGCACCGTCAATGGTTTATTGCTCGAAATCGGGACACGGATATCGCGTAACGTGGGAATTTGGCGCGATTTTTTGCCAAAAGGCGAGTGATCGTTTCCAACGATTGAGACTCGGGTGTGAAATGTCGAAGTGGTTGTCACTTCTAAGTAAACTCTACATCTGTACCGACTAATTTTCTGACTCGCTAAAGCCATCGACAGGCCATAGACAAAAGACAACCACATGGCAACCGTAAGACAAGAGACAGGCAACGATGGCTTCGGTGTTCAGTTTCTAGGTAACGCTGCCAGCGTGCGGATCTGCACCAGCTCAAACTGTATTCATATTATACCAACATTTCCTTATTAAAGATAGTTTACTATCTGACAATTTATCCACGCGCTTTTCTCTGTATCTATATAACCAATAACCACAACATGAAAGAATCATCGTGTGCGTCATTATTCAAGGTTTTGAGTAAATGTGACCGTACATGTGTTGGGCATATTTGTATAGAATGCTATATAAAAATTATAAAATAGGCAAGAAAAGAATATATAGATGTTTGAAGCGACTGTCTTTGCAGAATTACGTGCGATACGTTATAGTATTAAGTAATATGTTTGGATCGTGTCTCTTTGACAATGATTGCGTGCCGCTCGATAGCTTGGCGATGATCCACCGAATCGTAAAAGGGTGAATGACGGGTCTGTAGCTGGGATATTTATCGTAAAATAAACACGACCGAGGAAAGGAACGAAGGCGTTAATTCCTGGCATTGTCCTGCCAGCTTCCGGTGGCAACTATCTGAATATGTCGGCTCGTAAAAGGGAGCCAGCAAGTGTCTCTAATGCACCGTTACTAGCGAATTTAACGGTGTCGCCGTAAACGCGGCAGCGAGGGAATCTCTCGCGAGACCTTTCAGCTGCGAATGGGAAATTCCTTGTTGCCTGACAGTCGTTCTCGACGATCGTGCAGCTCCCCCGTTCCGAAACCAGACCACCGAAGTCCTACGTTGCACCGTCGATCCATCGGGAATCCGGAAAAGCTTCGTTATTAACTAAATTTCCGCGACAAGATGTCTGACTGAGTAGGGAGTTGTTCTACCTGCGCCGTGTATAAGGGAGCGCCAGTCATTCCGAACGAAATAGGAAGAATTCCATGTAGAACTTGTCTGACAACATACGAAGTCGTTCTACTTGCTTCGCTTCTAACGTGACTTGCAATGCTTGCGGTACGTATGTCGGCTGACTAAATATACAATGCGTCTACTCGCTTTGTATGTAGAGGATTTGCCTTTGTTTCAAGATCTTTTATGCAATACGCCGTTCCACTTCCTCTGCCTCTAAACTACCTACCGACAGTTCAAAGTTATTGGCAGTAGGAGATTAGAAGTAATATACGCGTAACGTCTGACTAAATACGCGCTCGTGCTACTCAAAGTACCGCTTGCATTAGCTGCTCCGCGCGAATCCTTCTGTTCTATTCCGCGTAATTTTTCCACCTGATAAACATCTCATATCCCGAGTATAACAGATTTCTTCTGCCTCCAAACTACCTCCCGACAGTTCAAAGTTATTGGCAGTAGGAGATTAGAAGTAATATACGCATAACGTCTGACTAAATACGCGCTCGTGCTACTCAAAGTACCGCTTGCATTGGCTGCTCCGCGCGAATCCTTCTGTTCTATTCCGCGTAATTTTTCCACCTGATAAACATCTCATATTCCCGTGTACACGAGATTTCCAGCGTTCCAGAGCTTCCAACCACGCGGAAGCAACGAAACGGGAAAAGAAATCGAGAAGCCGCGGTCGCTCGGAAATCGTTGCCCGATGGAAATTAACGGATCGCGCACGATGGACGCGTGATTTAAACAGCGGTCGAGCGAGGATCAGTGAACGTTTCCGGTTGTTCTTCTTTCTCGGCCGGAACCGCCGAGTCAAATGCATTACACGCTCGTAAATCGCGTCGCTACGCTTTCGCATGAATATGCGAGAAGTTGAGCCGTGGCGAGTTATAGCCATCTCCGCCGCCAGCTCCGCGATCGTTGAATCGTTATTCTCGATCTTCCGGTAAAGTCCGCTAATTAAAGGGATCGTCAGCCGAGCCCTGCCCTCCGCGCGCAGGATGAGATGGCAAAGGGCGTGGAGAAGGGGGTTTGTACGCGGAATTTCGGTGAATATTCAAGCGATGGCGACCCGTTTCGTGGCTCGCTCGATACCTTTGTTGCAACCTGGCTGACGTATCGGGACATCGGCTAGCAATTTTCGCTACGTTGCACTCGCGTCCCGTGTTTATTTACGTGTCGATGAATCGATGTCGTGTGCCGTAAGGAACGACGTGCAGCGATTTCTGAGTTGAGAATGGATAACGTTTTCTGTCGATCGCTGTACCATTACGAAAGGAAGCTT
Source organism: Bombus confusus (assembly GCA_014737475.1). Lineage (NCBI taxonomy): Eukaryota > Metazoa > Arthropoda > Insecta > Hymenoptera > Apidae > Bombus > Bombus confusus. The sequence goes on from JACXIV010000155.1 coordinate 299,268, forward strand.
GAATAATTGCGCGATTTTCTTCCACTCTCTTCGATAACTCGATAACCGGACCATCCCTTGAACAGACACTATTATGACCACGGAATTGAAAAGTAATAAAAAGGAATGAACGTCAGGTGCTTGCAAATATTAACGCGATATAACTTGTCCTTAACAGAAATGAAAAGACGTACAAAGAGACGCGGAAAGGTAAGGAACTTCGATATAAAGAAGTTGGCAAGAGGGCAATTCGGAAGTCGACTAGTCTGCAAAGAAAAATACCAAGTTAACTACTAATCGAAGACGATTGAACCAACAGTGGAATCTTAACGTGTGCAGATATAGAGCTTGTTCTTTGAATTAGTAATATGACGCTGACTGCAACATGCGGCATATTATTCGGTTTGAATATCGATAGGTAGAGCGATAGGTTCAATGCAACAATACGTCTAACGCGACTTACGAACGCACGTCGGTTTATGATATTAGCATGAGATTCTTAACGGAGGTTCGCAACATATGTACGGTCAATTAGTTCGATGAATACTTGGAAACAGAGGGAAGGAGCTTCTCGGGCTCGTTACGGAGAAATGTCGAGAAACAATTGGTACTTGAACGAAATCGCATTACGAGAACACGCTCGACCAAAGTCTAACGAGCTCGTTTAAAGAATTTCTGCCGGGGTAATGTTTTTAACGGAGTGCGTAATATGTTACCGACAGACGGCATTTAAAATTCCACTGTAATATATTAACATAGCCTGCGTGCACCATCGCTCTTGCTTCTTTACGAGAATATAATTTTCCAACCGGCTAACGAATCTAATTGCTACTCGCCGACGAGGAAGAAATAATTCGCCGGGGATTTGCTCCAGCCTCGTTAAACAACACGCGACCGGTTGCAACTCAAACTCCGACGCCCATAAGAACAGATATACAAACAAACGAATCTCGACGACGGGATACCTAAAGGATCGATATTTAACATCGTCGTTGTATTAATAATTAAATACCTAATAAAAAGAGAGAGAGAGAGAGAGAGAGAGAGAGAGAGAGGCAAGTAACGAAGTTTCCGTATGGTAATTTTCGCGGCAGATATCCATCCTTTGCGCGAAACTTCTATTTGATGAAGATTCAAAAGAATCAATTACGAGAATATCACGAAAAAAAGAGGCATTCATGTCATCCTTCCGGTTGGAGGATCTTTCGGCGTCGAATCTCAAACAGTCGCAGCCGCAATCTCCTTCGTACACCGTCAAGCGATCGAGAGATACGCGATAATCGAAGGGGTAGGACAGCAGCAAGGTTGGAGAAAAAAGTCTGGCGATCATCGTCGAACTAATTCCAGTTCTCGAACGGAAACTTTCCTTCTTTCAGAATCCTTCGGCGCGGCTTATTAGCTTCGACATCGCCGTGAATAATTTCGTAGCTCGTGCGGAAGGAATCTCTTCCCCGTTGCCGATGGAAAAACGAGGATCGCTCCGAGGCTGATCGAACAGAGGATTATGGGGCGCGGGACAGAGATAGGAAAAGAAAATGAAACGCGTACACGCGGAGAGAAAACCGAAAGAAATTAAAAAAGTTCGTCGGTTAAGAAGTTAATCGGTAGTCAGGCTGCGATAACGAACAGCTAGCAGTCAGGTGATGGCTGTCGCGCGTCGATCGATCGAGACGGACCCTCGACCTACTTCGTTTGATAATTATCAGCCGGCTTAATAAAATCCCTCGACCCTCCAACGAACCGGATTTAATTGGCGTACGCGGCACGCTTCGTCCGAAATTCACGGTCGCTCGAAGGGGACGCGATCGCGCCACGGAATCGAATTTTAACGAACGATCTCCGTGGAGATCTGCGCCGTACGCCGCTACATTATGAAAAAGGATACTCGAAGCGTGTTATTTCATTTGTCGTGTCCCTTTATCACATCCGAGAGACGCGAAACAAATAGGAACGGAGAGAAATACGCGTACGAGAAATTGTATTTTCCTCGATAACGGGCGAGTGAGGGGAACGTGGAGTTGGAAAAAAGAGCCAAACTCTCGGCCCCGGAAACGTTCCTTTTCAGTTTCCAGCTGAAAGAACGTTACCGCGTGGATTTTAATTTTTAACCGGGAATTAAAACGAAGTAGCAGAGGTCCCATAAACAGAGCGTAGAAAAAGGAAAGAACGGGATGCATGATGGGAAAGTTTGTCACGACTGGCCGGCGGAAACGAACTTAAGGAAAGGGCCTGCCATTAAAATGCTAAACAGCCCCGGTTTTGAGGCGATCTCGACGTCGACGTGGCACGTACCAAGACACGTTTCGTACACTCGAAATATAATTGTGGGGTCGGAGCCACGCGGCCACGGTCCCGCGCATTATTAATATTATGCTAATTTAATATCGTGCAGCACGGCCGGCGGCGCGGCGGTCGACGTCTCTTTAAAGTCACATCCCGGCGTAGCCGACTGCGTGTAACGAATTTCATATCGCGTTAACGCGCCCGGCGAAACACTTGTTTAATAACCACTCGCATATTAAACAAAGCGAAAAGACACGACCGCGGAATTAACCGACGATAGAAGCGGTTCGCGATGGCAAAAACCAGCTTCCGGTTCGGCGAACTGTCGATCGTGTCTCTTTGATGTCAGGACCGCAATTTGAATATTAATACTGGTCCCGTACATTGTTAATTGTCTGCGCTACCGCGGTCCTATGCCGTAGAAACTGATTATCGTGGAAATTTTCGAATAAAACGCCGAGACGTTCGTCACTCGAGTCGCAATTGAAAAGCGATATTTTCGTTCTATTTTAATTCGTCTAAGGATCAATTAACCGTGCAAGGATATCACGAAACAAAGTTTACTATCAAGTTCCCTGCTATTTCATCCTTTTATCCCACCCGTGTTTTCGCTCGAGGTTTGCTCTGCCTATTGTTTGTTTTAAAAACAACCAACGCAAACACGCGAGTACACGCTCCCGGTCTTAAATGTGTTTGGGAACGGTTGAACCGCAGTGGAGAGACTGTAAAGGGGAGGATAACGGTGTTCACGGCCCGACAGACGGACCGGTTTCAACCTCTGATTTCAGTCAGTCGCGGGGAAGGATTCGCAGGCAAGGCTTTGCAGTATACGAAGGAAAACCGATTCTTTAAGTAACGCACGAATCTTCAAAATCGCGTCTGCTTATACGCAGACCACGGTCGTTCGTGCGTTTGTGGGAAATTGTACAGAGATGTTAAAAAGAAAATTGTTCGTATACAACGGTTAGGTTAATGACGAGATTATAGTATCGAAAAAGTGAAGCAAATATCTATTTAAATTCAATTTCTTGTCTCGTGGTTACAGGAATACGAATTTGCATAAACGCGGGCAGTTTACTTGTAAAACGCGTCGAAATTTATCACGCGCGTACGATCTTCGAGAAACGACCGAACGTTGCTCGAAGCCGGAGATCCCAATCGGCGACGTCCGATCACGCAGGCGATCATTCTACTTGCTGAACGCGCGAACTACGGCGGAAAGGCGTTTTCAGCGGTTCGATATCGACAACCATGGTCGGAGGTCCTGCGTAAGCCACACGGAGTTGCCTACGGTCAGCGTTACAACTATTAAAGCCGTTTCGACCCACTCCCATGGTAGTCGGTGCAGCGGCAGAGAAAATTGCGGATAATTCGTACGGCTTACGCGAGACGAAGTTTCCCTGGCCGATTCGTGACAAAGAGAGCACGGACCTGGCTGGTTTACAACGCCGGCTACTGGCTTAATTCCTGGTTGAACGCGAGAGGCGGTTTAATACCACGTATTAGCTGCTTCGATGTCTGCTATTATTCGGACATCTTGGTCGCGCAGGAACGACTTTACGTTGGTAAATTATAGTATTAACGTGGTGTGGATTTTCATCGTGTCTGCGGCAAGGATTCCGTTATTTGGGATGCAATGCAGGATCTCGAATTTCACAGGTTAATTAATATGGAATTATTCTTCGTTTGATATCGCGTGTCCGTATTATCTAGCAAATTATTAAATACAGAAACAACAGACCAGTCTTACGGAACGAGCTTCAGTATGAAGATTACAAGGGCAATAAATGATTTGCACAGAGAAATAATCTCAATAATCGAATTTACCGAACAGACAGCTTCGTTAAATATCGACTGGCAAGGTACTGGCTTTGAAAATTGCTCCGATAGGAGAAGCGAAAGATGCATAGAACATGAATACGTATAACTTACATTTTTCCCGTATGCCTTTCGCATTTCAGAAGATTACAAATTCAGAAGATTACAAATTCAGAAGTTGGAAAGAACGCTTATCTCTCGTAATATACGATGTAGAAGTACAAGAAAATAATTCGCAAATTGACGTATCGATCGATGGCGCACAAAGAGCCGGCCGATGTTCCAGACGTAATATTTTTAATTCGGACGAGAAGTAGCACGTAAGGAGATCCGGCTTTCATAGCGCGTCCCGATATTACGATCACGTACTCTCCTCTCTCATCCCCTGGTTCGTCGACGAATCTTTATGCACGGAATCGTTACCGCGCGCCCCGCCACCCGTTAACCCGCCCACCTTTTATTTCTTCACCGAGTTTCTTAGCTCACCTTCCGCGAGTTCCGAGTTGGAAAAGCGGACTGAAACGCGACGAGTCACCAGGGAAGGTTTCCATGCGCTATGCTACCAGAAACGAAAGTATCCCGAGGAAACTTGCCGGCAAGGAGTATATTTAGTTTGGCAAGAATAATTTTTCGGAGGTACGTCGGCCTGGTAGATAAGTTCGAGATGTCATAACGTAGGGTGGAAACATTTTGCGCTTGAAGAGTCCCCAGGCACGCTGTAATAAAGCCCGCAGGATTGGATTGTCCGGCTTGGAAATTCTGCGAATACATTCTTGTACAGTGTACTGCTGGCAAACGGTGAATTTGCTAATGTTACCGGGATGCCAGATGCTTGCGGCGACCGCCTGACAATTGCGCAAGGAATACCCAGGCGAACGATGTTTGTTCAACTCCGAGAACGTTTGTGCAGTGTGTACCATTATCTTGGAAATGTTCGATGACATTCTGCGAAGCGAAAACGATATTGAGGTTGTATCGCTTACGGCGGGACGCTCCGCTTCGGATTTTTCCAAGGGAATATTTGGCGATACGAGAATCGAACCAGCAACGACACCTACCTCGAACGCTCGCAGAACGTATCGTGGCAATGAAATAAATTAGCCAAAACGAACACACGCTGTTTCCGTTTCTCTGTAAACATCCGCTCTATAACGTGGACCGTCGACGATCGATCGATATTTTACTTGTCATGAATAGAACCTTGCAAGTTCACGCGAGCTTCTTCCTAACATCCAGTTACTCGGCTTACGTACGTAATTATTCCACAATAAACTAGTCTAGTTGGAAACGTGTTATTTTCCTTTCGCGATATCCAGCTAATTACACGAAGCTACTCTAGCACGTGACGCATGCATAGACTAATGGAAGCTAGCCTCGCAACAACGAATGATAAACGATCCTGCAATACCGGTCTGCATCTGCGGGGCTCCGTGTCTCGAGCCACTTAAAACCGCGACAATTTTCCCCCCTCGGCGAATGTTAATCTTCAAAAAGCAGCCGGTTTCTCCGAGGCGCAAACTCTCCGATTCAAATGCATTTTGTTGACTCTAGATCCCCTGATACGTTCACTGGGCAAACAGCGGCCGGTGGACGCATCTCGGCGAGTTTAGATACCGGCTGCGATATCCCCGATCCTATCCCGGCTCGTCAGGAGCTCCAGCAAACAGGCTGCCCTTCCTTCCGTTCCCCGAAGAGGCTTACACAGCGGTCTGCATTCATAATCATCGGTTTAGATCTGCGCCGCGGCGATGCATCCTCCGTGAAGGGATCTCGAGAGTGGGCAGGCTGCAGACGCGCGTGTTCGTGCTGGGTGGCACAGGGGCTGTTTAAGTGGCCGACGATAAGATAACGTCCGGAAGCCGGGTAACGGGCAATTAATTCGGGAGTAGCTTGGGTAAACAGTGGCGAGAAATTAAAAGCTATTTGTCACGGCCCCGGTAAGACAGAGAGGAGAGAGAGGGGGGAGAGAGAGGGGGGAAAGTGAAAGAGAAAGGGGAAGAGAAACTAAGGGGTTGGTGCTCATGCTTTGAATTAAGATCGGCCTGATACCAGTCATACGCGAACAGAGCGTGTACGTGGAATTTCAACGGGGGCTTAACGGCTGCAGCTGCCCGGGAAAAAAGAAACAGAGACGGTAACGTCGTCATGGAATTTATCTGCGATATTAATCTGTCCGCGGGATAGGCTTTTGACGTCGCGTGGGCGACATATATCGTGGGAATGGAACATTTTCGCGTGCTTCTTTATTTCCATGCAGATTCGGTTTTGGTTACGTCGTCAAGTTTTTTCTAGAGATAATAAACATTGATGGATAGCGTACTTGAAAGAAACGTTAGAGCGTAATGAAGTTGTCGAGCTGTGTGGCGCGACGCCTGACCATACACGGAACTGTTCTACTTGGAAATGTATCGTTTTCATTATCGAACGAACCGTATATTTTCATATTTTCCCTGGGAACACTTCCCTCTGGGAATATTCGTAGGAAATGGTCTACCACAATAGAGCGCTAGAACGAGGTGCGGTTTTTCCACGATTAGGCCGCCTAACGATCGCTAAAGTTTGCCCGGCTTGTTTTTCCCCTATTTTCGTAGCTTTTTTGTTATTAGTGCGGCGGACGAGTCGCCGGAAAATTTATAGGAACGTTTACCTGCTAATTACGGCGCAGATGGTGGCCGGCTGCAGCGGCACAAAAGCGTTTCTCTCGAATGTTTCGCGCGACAGCCGCCACTTTAATGATCATTAAGTAGTTGGGATAAGCGGCCGCCACGATTCTTCCTCTGCTACCAACGCATCTCCAGTTTGATCTAATTTACCTATATTAGTCTGCACCGTCGGACTTACCTGGAAAAAGAACATTACCGTGTTACTGTTTTCGAAAGGTGTAATTAATAAATTAAAACGAATGGCAATTTAACCCTGTTACACGGTTCTTAAATTTTTACGGCGTGCTCTTGCTCTCGGTTGAAGATAAGGCTTTCGACAAAATCAAGCGAGAGATTCAACGCATTGAAAGGCCAAGAAATTTCTTAGAGATATAGAGACGTCGTTGAAACGAAAATGGCTAAAGTATTTGCGTTCCGTCTGTTCGTTTTAATCTTCCAAGTTTGGTCTTCCAAATTTCTCGAAAAACGAAATCGTCAGTAGGGAAACGAATCAATCGTGAAATTCTGCGCGATTAAACACTGCACAAGCAATTTATTCTCATTGAAACTTCCATTCAAACGCCTGAGCTTCGCTAAAATCCACAGCGGAAAGAAAATCCATCCACAGATCTGAGTTATGGATATGCCAGACTACCGAAATCGCCTAAGCAGCATCGTAAACGGGGGATCGCGTCGCGCCGGAGCCACGGACGATTTAAACGGCGGCGTTGGGTCTGGTGATCGATGGGAAACAATAAAGCACGATGCGGTTAATAATCGCGGGAGCGCGAGCGGCCCGCGAGATAATGGCCGGGAAAATTCCGTTAGCGTGCCTGTGCATCGTCAAGAATAATAAAATTCGAATAACGCGCCGCGCGGCAAGGTGCGCGAAACAAACCCCCTTTCCTTCTCCCACTACAGTTCATTTCGCGCATTTTCACACGATAATTATACGTGTGCCGCGTGACACAGGTAAATTCCCATAAAAATGGCCGCAATGAAAAGGCATACGCGACCAGAGAGCTCATCTCCGGAAACGAAATCGTTCCTCGGTTGCCAGTACTGCGTTCAAAGGGTTAAAACTTTAAAACCTGGGAATTATATTCGCTCCAACTTCGCTCGACGATCGTAAAAGTTCACCGTTGGAAATTGTATTTTTTTCTATGAATATTTGACGTACTCTTCATTTATTTTCCGCCAGGGAGGAGGCAGAGGGGGAGCAGCAGGAGGGGCAGCAGGGGGATGAAGGACTGTAATTCCGTGAAATTTGCACAAGTGAAAAAGGGTGCGGTGTATGCGTGGTGTGCGTATTGCAAAGTACAACCTGTCTGGTAACGGAATAAAAAAAAAAAAAATTCCACCGGGGTATTTTGAAGTTCGATATTTTCGAGCACGCTATCGAATCAAATGGAACGGGTTCCAACACCTCTCGACCAAGCGCTCATATTTGTTCCACCCCTTTTTAAGTGCCCGACCAGCACCATCCACGCGATCAAAGAAAAACCAGGGGGAAAAACGGTGGAAAAAATTGCAGGGAAATCCAAGGCCACCTAGCCGTGTTCGTACAATTCGACGAAAGGCGTTGCGGAATCGCGGCGGCGTCGTCCTTTGGAGCGTCCACTTTTAAATCGTCGAACGCGAAACGTTGCAATTAGAGAATTTTGGCCGGCGATGTCGGGGCGTGGACGCAAACTACGAGCCGTCTTTTCCAGCCCGCCGGCAACCTGCAATTTTGCAATTCGAGGACAGTGTGCCTTTGCCGGGAAACGACCTCGGTCGCGCGATGTCAGCCCAAGAAAAATTGGCAGCCTTGTGATCACTGGATTTATCCTGGGAACACCAGCGCGCGATCGCAGCTGTCTGTGATTACTCCTCGTTAACCGATCTTCACACTTTCCCGTACGTGTGTCGCGTGTTTTTGTTAACGTGATTACAGATCGGATCCTTCGCCTGCTCGTGTTTTCAGGTAAATCGCGGAAAAAAGATCAAAACTCGTAGAATTCGAAGAATATCCAGGCACTTCTTACAATTTTCATCGAATGTAAAAATCTATCAAATTGGCGACACCCCAAGTCAAAAGCGTTACGATCCTATAATACATCATCTTTTATCGTCAAAATTGTATATTTCCTCTTGCATACGAGTGGAGTGGAATGCGGGAAATCGCGGATAAAAAATCAAAACTCGTAGAATTCGAAGAATATCCAGGCGCCTCTTACAATTTTCATCGAATGTAAAAATCTATCAAATTGGCGACACCCCAAGTCAAAAGCGTTACGATCCTATAATACATCATCTTTTATCGTCAAAATTGTATATTTCCTCCTGCATACGAGTGGAGTGGAATGCGGGAAATCGCNTCTTACAATTTTCATCGAATGTAAAAATCTATCAAATTGGCGACACCCCAAGTCAAAAGCGTTACGATCCTATAATACATCATCTTTTATCGTCAAAATTGTATATTTCCTCTTGCATACGAGTGGAGTGGAATGCGGGAAATCGCGGAAAAAAGATCAAAACTCGTAGAATTCGAAGAATATCCAGGCGCCTCTTACAATTTTCATCGAATGTAAAAATCTATCAAATTGGCGACACCCGAAGTCAAAAGCGTTACGATCCTATAATACATCATCTTTTATCGTCAAAATTGTATATTTCCTCTTGCATACGAGTGGAGTGGAATGCGGGAAATCGCGGATAAAAAATCAAAACTCGTAGAATTCGAAGAATATCCAGGCACTTCTTACAATTTTCATCGAATGTAAAAATCTATCAAATTGGCGACACCCCAAGTCAAAAGCGTTACGATCCTATAATACATCATCTTTTATCGTCAAAATTGTATATTTCCTCCTGCATACGAGTGGAGTGGAATGCGGGAAATCGCGGAAAAAAAATCAAAACTCGTAGAATTCGAAGAGTATCCAGGCACTTCTTACAATTTTCATCGAACATGAAAATCTATCATATTCGTAAGACCCGAAGTCAAAGACATTATGATTCCATAATAAATCACCTTCTATTATCAAAAATGTATATTCCGTCTGCCATACAAGTCTCTCTTTGTCCAACCCTAAACCCTTCTCAAACCCAACAAATCCTCCTTTCGTCATTAACTACACCTGAACCACTCTCGAAGGAAAACTCCGATGGGGGAATCCACGGCACACGTGCGTTCCCATTGGGGAAATTCGTCGGATGGTCGGAAGCAATAACTTAAACATCGCCGAGGACCGGCTTAAAAGGGGAACGTCGGGCCAATTGATTGACCGATGCATGATTCAGTGGCACGTAAGTGGCGCTAGCCGACTAGAAATTGCCTGCGTGAGAGGTCTCCACTGCTCCCCGGTCGCGGGTGAAAGATGACAGCCTGCTCGGGCCGGACATGAAGAATTCACGTTGCTCCAGTTTCGCGGCCTGTTCCATAAATAATGGACCGGCGCTTGCGGTTAGAGGCGAGCCTACTTTCTAATCGAGCCTCGCGAGCAACCGATGCCGCCTTCGCCAGCGAAACACGCGATAAACCGACTGTAACTACCGTCACTCTTTGTCCATGCCCCGATGAGGCTTATGAATATGCCTCGGTTATGACGTCAACAAGCATCCCTTTTGCTCCGAGGGTAGCGCGATAGGATCGATGCTTTCGTGTTATCGCATATTAGCAAGGATGGTTCGTGTAAATATTTAGGATTCTCGCGTTCGAATAAACAGCGTATCGCCGACGATGAAATAGACGTGCAATTTTTCTATTGACAGCATTTTTCGCTGTCGTTGTTCTTCGGGTAATTAACGAGCAATAAAATATTAAATTGTCTTCCAGGGGTGATTTCACTTCCTGAAATCGTATTGCGGCGACAAGTTGGATCGTTGCAGGTTTCTCTCGTACAACTTGCTTTTTACATCCGCGGCGGACGTTTAAAGGAAGAAGGATTTTTCATCGAACTAATTACAGATAAAGGAAGACAGATCTCCTTTCATAAAGTGTCGTAATCTATCATAAACGTTTCGACGTTATTTCGATCGAAGACACAAGACGAGAACGTGGCGTAATGACACGGCGCTCGCGGTTAAGTAGATTCGTACGAGGAAATTAGATGAAACGGTTTGAGGGAGTGGCGACAATGTTGCGGCTATCACGGCGAGTATAATGAACGCCTGCTAATAGCAGCCCTAGCAGCGAGGCGTATAATTAACGCGTCGGCCATCGTCCAGGGTTTTCGTGGCGCGTTTCATCGGCGTCGTCGCGTGGTCTACGCGCCCCGGCCTAACCTGCACGACCGATCTCCTTCTACCGCAAGGCATAAAATTTAATTTCCCGATCCTATCTATACGCAACCTCGGTAACAAGGTGCTTTCAGTCAAACGCAATACGGAACAATTTAACTTGTAAAACACTGTGAAATTAGTTTCATACAAGCATACGAGTAATTAGACCGAAACAACATCCTTCCAAGTCGCGGCCCGTTATCTCGTTCCCCGGCGGATAAACACGGTCGCGAGATTCCTCCGCTGCTTCCTCGTTCTTTCCGCCTCGCCTCTAGACGTCGTACATTCATCCCCTACCGCGAAACCATCCCTGCTGGTAGCGATCTCGCGATATCTTTATCTCTTCGAAAAACCTGCGAAAAACCACACGCCACATACACTGTCCGCGATTTAATCGACGTAGAGGAGGGACGTTTTGTCCGGGCTGCCGTTTAAATAAAACAGCCTGAACGAATAGGCTTGTACCGAGGTCGGTGAAACGCGCGGTGCGGCACGCTCGGATTGTCCGTCTCCATTGAAAGCGATCATGAATTCAGATCCGGGGAAATCCAATAACGCGGCTGGCGTCGGCCGCTTGTCGCCGCTATTGATTAAAGATTAAGTATTAAAGCCGCGACGCGCAATATCAATCAGCCTACATTGTCGTCGGAAGCAATATATGTGTCACGAGCGTAACAGCCACGGTCCACGCCGCTAAATAAATTCGAGAACGCAAGGCGCCATCCTCCTGCCTCGTCCGCCCTCTCTCTCTCCCTCTCTCTCTCTCTCTCTCTTACACACACGCGCGCGTATAGCCCATGTTCGTAGCTCTCGTTATTAACATTAATCCGACACGTTCGATGTATCGTATTAATCGATACCGGAACGTCGCGTGTCCGCGTCGATCGCTGGCATTGCGAAACGACCGATTTAAACTGTGCGCCGCCGATTCGGGAGTGGAATTGTTCCGCAATGGTTAATTGTTTTCGAGTTTTGGCAGGTGAGATGCAGATTTACGTTGTACTTTCCGGGCTGAATTTTTTACCATTTTTATGTCGTCCTTTTTCTGTAGGCTATAGATTTTTTTTACAGCGGACGGATTTGCTTTCGATAAAACTATATACTGAAACATGGTAGAACGCAAGCTTGACGCGATGCTCGTTGCTCGATTCTACAGTATCGATTTCCACGCTATTTTAAGTTCACAACGACACCGCGGAAGAGTGTCCGTTTACCTTAGAATTCTCCTTGTCACACGAACCTTACTCCCTCGACGTATTCTTCCGATCGTCACGCAACTTCTTTCATACTCCATTCAAATCATCGATTGCGTCCGAACAGCCCTCGTATATATTCCGAGGGTGAGTTTTCTCGTCGGTTCGCGGTTTTTTCACGGACGATTTGGGAACGACGACGAGGACGATAAAATAGAGGGAAAAAACGGTGACGGAAAGACGAAAGAAGAGACGAACCTCCTCCCCTGGCGCGTAGAGTGTGTTTAAGGTCTTTTATTTCCAGCGCGACGTCCGCGGTTAGAAAACAAAAGGCACGGGTTGGCAGATCAAAGAGCAGAGGAAACTCCACTCGGAGAGTTCTCCTTTTCTCTCGCCGTTCCTCTGTTTGCTCTCTTTGCAACGTTTCCCTCGTTTCCATCGCACTTTTTCATCCGATTCCCTGTCTCTGTCTCTTCCAGCCCCGATGACCGTCCTTTCCCTGCTATCCGCCGATCGACTATATTTTGGCTGCAAGGAAGACCGGTTTTACATAAACCGAGGAACAGTAAGAGAGAAACTAACGGGTGAGCCGCGAAACAAGGTGAAACCAGCGAAGGCAAAAGGATCTGTCGATGCTAGTAGCTTTCACCCCGCAACCTTTACACCCTTCGATTTTTCATCCCCGAAATTCCTTCATCCCCTTTTCTCCTTCCTGTCCTTCTTCCTTTTTCCCGTGTAGCATTATCCTTTCGTCGATGGTTTATTACGGTCGACGACTCGGGATCGAACCATCCCTGGACTCGAGAGTATTCCACGATGCTTGCAATTTAAGCGCCGATCGTCGCCTTTGACGCATAACGTTACCATTTTCGATTCTGACGCTCTTTTGCCGCTTCTTTCTAATTTTCCTTCAGGTTGTATAATTTTTTTTCGCCATTTCACGAGTCGTCATTTTTTTCATCGCTCGTTAAAAAGAAAGAGGAATTACGGTAGTTCGGAGATGGTAAATGATCGTCCGCGGGAAATATCGAACGAGACAGTCGAATTCACGCGATTCGAAGCGCTTTACGATCGAGCTCGATACGAGCTGCGATATTCGAGCCACGCCCGGCGACTTTCGCACAAAAATGGTAATAATAATTTCAGAACGTATAAGCAAGCCATAAAGGCGCGCTTTACGAGCGGGCAACGCGCCATTATTCACGGATGCGAACGATTTTTAATACGGGCGGCGACCATTGTTTAGCACACGCCAGCTGTCTATAAATAATTTTATCGTTTATTCGTCCGTGCCGGGTTATCCGAACTACCCTGTGAATGTTAACAATTGGCCGGCGATATTCAGCCGGCTGTATCTACGAAATTTATCACTTACAACGAATTCGTATCTGAGAATTGAAATTTCACGCGACAACCTCGCTAACTCCTCCCAAACGCTATAACTCGTTTCATATACGCGTATACAAATGTATATATATATATATATATATATATATATCTTTTAAATATTACGAGATTGCAGCGATTCCGATTTAAATTACATCCACTTGTCTTCTATTTCGTTCGTACAACAACCGTAACGATAGCGTGGAATCGATTACGAATCGACGAGCGGCATTATTAACGATTATCGGTTAAAAATGCCACGTATCTCGTGGGAAAAAAATTGATTTACAAGCGCAAAAAGTTACATCTGTCCTATCGAAATGCGAATCTCGTCTCGCGTGCGCATTACTTTCGCCGTTCGATAAATGCCCGAATCGATGATACTTGACAGAGAACCGAATCGGACGCTGGGTTATCGCTGACGGTTAATTTAAATCGATGCGACGTAGCAGCCAGCACGGTCTGGCGTAATTAATGCACCGTATTATTTATGAAAATCGCGCGTCGTTATTTATAATTAAATCGAGAGCGTCTCTGTGAATTGTAGACAGATGGGCGATGAGAGAGGCGAAAGAGGAGAAGACTGGAGAGCGAATAGATGATCGATGAGGAACACGCTCGTCGCATTACAAGTTTTATGAATTCGAAAAAGGAAATAACGATTATTGGCTGGGAAAACGTTCCGGGAAATTTACAGGCGACGTTTCCCGTTTCCCCCGGCGGCGATGCGACGACAAATTTCGAGAGCACGAAAAGAGCAATCCGTACCACCGAAAGATCGAAGTTACCGAACAAAAAAGAAAAAAAGCTGAAAACTCTTTAAATCTATGTGTTCGCCCGGATTTTATTGCCTCTCGTATTTGTTTTGATTCTCGTCCGCATTTTTATCGCGAATAAACGTCCCTTCGATAATTGGAATAATCCTAATAATCTCGTAACGCGTGGCGCAAACCGTTTTTCACCGTTTCGCGCTTCGACACCTATCACGACGGCCAATGAAGCGCGTTTTATCGCCTGAAAATTAATCCCATCCAAGCTACCCCCGCCTCGGTTTTCTCAGCGCGCACAACTAATTCGCCCGGACTTTTATCAATCGACTCGAACGTCCTAGATTTTGCTCGTTAATATAGAATCTTCGTTAATCCCTCGCAGTGTGTGTTTCATTTAGAAATTACCAAGATAGGAAATCCATTAAAACGTCAATTTGGAATGGCCAAGCATTCGGCGCCGGTGTAACACGTTCGAGAGAGGGAAAAGGAAAAGGAGAGAAACGATCAGAAAAATGGAATACTCCGGGGCGATGGATGGGAGGGAGAGGGGATCGAGGGGGGAGGAGTAGGAGGAGGAGGAGGAGGAGGAGGATTGGAAGATTCGGTCTGGTAACGAGCGTCAAATCTGGAAATGAAGCAATTTCCATCGGTCGAACTCTTACCCTCCGGCTCTCGAGGTTCCCGGAATCGAAAAACATTTTACAATTACCAGCCGCGAGAATCTCCGTCATGGTTCTCGATCAGCGATAACCCAATTAGCGGAATATTATTTTTTGCACCCGCGAAGCTCCGTCACTCGGGGAAAGTCGACTTCGTTGTCGTCGATCCACCATTTTCAACGAGGTTACTCGAAAAACGCGGACGTTTTCAAACTTTCGATGCCCGCCACTCGCCGCTCTCCTCGTGTTAGCAATCGAAATGAAATCGGACTCTATAACCTGGTTACCCATGTTGAAAAATGACGAGTTCCGTCAGTTTCTATTTTTTCTTCTCTCTTCTTCTTTTTTTTTTTTTTTTTTTTTTTGCCAACATTTCACTCCGTTAAACATTTATTGAAACGGTTTTCGTGTAGTTGGCAGACATTTTTCAGATCGATTTCTGCGGAGTTTTCGCCGGAAATTTGTCTACTTTCCGCGTCTGTACGCCGATAGGAGAAAAGAGAGTGGATGCATTGTTGAAAACTATTACGACTGCGCTGGTTTGAAGCAAACTGCGTGATACGAGAATTCGCAAACGGAGTCGCGAGAATTTGGAGAAGCTAGAACCTGAGAAAGAGCTGGAGCACACAACGAAACTAGAATCTACGGATACACAGTACCGAAGAAATTCCTTAAACCGATAAGAAGGAAACTAACGCTTCCAGAGATTCGATATTCCGATTTTCAAACGTTTCATTAATTAGTCAGCATGGAAGAGTTATTCTCAACAGTTTACCTGTACATTCGCGCAGCAGAATTTTTACACCGCTTAAAAATATATCTACGATGGCGCGTTTTCTCCGCTCGATGCATTTCCGTGGCAATGCAAGCACGCAGCACCGTCGACACGACAATGCTTTCAATCTGGAAATTCTTTGGCCGCGGAGGAAACGGCCGAACGCGATTAAATCGAACAGCAAGAAAGCTGTGTGCGGCCGCGAGAAGATCGATCGCCGCGAGGTTTACGCCGCCGTTCCATCGATAAGAATCGATGAATTCCCGTTCGATCGCCGTTTCCACTTCCTTTTATTCGCTCGTCGAAAAATACATTTAGCCCGATGTGTCGAACCAAGGAAGCCGGTACACGAACCAAGTTACGTGAAGCGACGGGAACGATACGCGGCTGAAAGCCGTACGGACTAACGAGTCGGTTTATGAACTCGCCGACTTCACGAGCCGCGCAAGGCGAAGAAAAACGCGTCTGCGAAATGAAGAACGCGGCGAGAGATCCGTGGTTGAGATACCGCGCGGTTGTAAAGCGTTTATTCCGCGTGATACACGAGGTTGCTGGTTTCTCCTTATCGCGCGCAGTCGGGAAAGTGTTCCTGTCGAGGAGCAGGGGGATTAAGTGGCGCCTTTTATTCTGCAATTGAATTGTACGATCGTGCAAGCTCGTATAAATGCCACTTTATAAGGGCTCCGGTTGATTTGTTGTTTAAGGCCGGTTTTAAGAATAACATTTTCCTTCTGCTTGCTCTATGATATCGACGACGACGATGTTAAAATTCAAAGAGAAAATCTCTATTCCCTAGGTGCGCGTCATGCGACAGTCTCGTGGTAAATGCAGTAGACGTTCGTTTATTTATTAACATCGGGATGGGAAAGAGATGTTCGAAGGTGGATTGCTAAGGAAGAGCGTGGAAAATGTGGAAGAGGCTCAAACGGGGCGCTTCGATTGCGTCATTGGTCGGCAAATTTTATCACCTATTGTAAATAAATAATGGAATTTCTTCTTCTTGGACTATTTCAAATCGTGTATGTGTATTATTAAACTCGCTGGAACGGTGTGCACATCTAGATTCGAGGAAGCCTCGATATTCATGCGATCGATCGATCGAAATTATTCGAACGTTTCGAGAGAGTCGAAATGTTCCACGAATAGACTAAAATGCTGACGTGATAATTCTCCTGTTCTTTACCGATTGTTCCCGATCGTCGATGATATTTTTTGCACGCGTACCGGCGCCTCCCCCTCGAGCCGAAGTCGATCAAATTTATACACGGGCGATTGCCAAAAGCAAAGCAAACACGCCACGTGCGGGCCGAGATTGAATTAAAATCGAATGGCCGGCGAATCAATGAGTCAACAAATCGATGCATACGAAACGCGATTACGGAATATAAAACGAGCGAATGCTTTTCGCGCGCATAAAATTCATTCTTGCCTGGAATATTCATCGGTCGACTCCGGGAAAAAATGTTGAAAAAACGGAAACGAACGCGAAAAAGCTAAACGAGCAATCGCCGCGGCGTGTTAAATAAAAGAAGAACGAACGTGCTACGGCCGTGCGTTTACACTCGACGAATAGGAACAGTCGCTCCAACACCCGGCGTAATCGAAAGATATCGCTTATTTATGAAAATTACGCAAATAGACGGCACCTCGGACGCCCACCCCCTCCCCCCTCGCTGATTCGATTTATATAGAGGCGATCCTGGCGAATAATCGATCTCGGGAAGCTGGAAATTCCGGGGTACCGCGATAATATTTCTTTCCGCCAATAAACGCCGGCCGATGGGGGTAAATTTATTCTTTGTTAACAAACATCGCGATAAAATCGTCGGTGTGTATTTTCTACCAATTACGATTATCAATTTTAAAACCTCGAAACGCTGTAACTTTTTCCCTGTAAAGTTATTATTTTGTGACTTTTGCTACGTACAGAAATTCGTAAAATTCCTTCGTTCCGATATTACGTATGTATAATATATTGGCCGAAGGATTTTCATCAGCGCAAACTTTATCGTGGCACGCCATCGATAATGACTAGCGGAGAGAGTCGAAGTCAGGCACCGACGCCAGACCTACCCTAAACGACCGCCTAAAGGTTGCGGTTAACCGAGGCCAGGTGAGCGGACGTATCCGCAAGATGGGAATCGATTTAACGAGACCAATGCCGAACAATCATTTCCTAAAATCGTCGAAATCATCGGGAAGCCCACCGAACAGATTTTCTTCGACCAAGCGAATATCCACCTTTTTTCCGCGTTTCGTCATTTTCGTTTCTATTTTATACCTTCTTATTCGACAATTTTTATTCACCAGGCTACACATTCGTCGCAAGCAGTTAATCGAATAAGACAACCCACGAAGCTTAGACGCGTAACAGCCCGGAGATAACGGAGCATCCCTCATAATTCCACTGCCCTTTAGCCGTGCAATCCTGCGGAGGTTGGAGACGCAGAGTCGTCTGAGAAATTCCGCTATTGTTTCAAAAACTGAACGTTTTAATCCGCGAATCGTCGGTGGTATCTTCGAAATAAAGAAATTCTGTTAACCGTCGGAGACCGGGTCAATCGTAATTCATACAATTACTTCGCATTTGCGTTTCCTGATTATCTTATTATTGCGGTACAACAATAACCTATCTTATCGTTTGACTAAATTTTATTATTACAAAAGCGCAGAAGGACTTCTCCTCCGGCTATTCGTCTCGTCGCTAGAAAAAGATCGCACACTCGTCGATGGCATTCGTCGAGGGTTAAGATATTCCCGACAAAACTACGGAAATTATTGGGTTGTCCGGAAAGTTTCTTTCGTTTTATAAGGAAACGACAGACGCGCGACATTTTTCGTTTCCCATTATTTTACCGAATCGCGTATCATCCATTTTGTTCCGTTTCTATTATCACGATCATACGTAATTCGATAAAATGATATGAAAGAAAAAATGTCGTGCATCCGTTGTTTCCTTATGAAACGACTTTCTTATAAACGATTCCCTTATTAAACGACTTTATAAAAGGTAACTTTCCGGACAACCTAATATCTATGTTGCAATAGGAGAAGATCGTTCGCGCGAACTATCGCTCCAAGCGTAACTTCACGCTGTCGAGTCTTTTTGAAGTTTAAATACGCCTCGGAAGAACCAGCACAGGCGCGCGGACTTGTAGCAAAAGTGTGTGTTCATTCGTTGAAATTCCATTACAGACTGATGGTAGAAAGAATGGTTGAAATTAGACAAATTGTTGGTGGTGAATACTCGAATTTCCTCGGTTAGCATTTTCTCAAGCTGGAGGAGATGAAGAGAATAAGTAATTGGCGAATGTATGTTTCGAAGAAGGAGACAGACTACGTTTACGTACCGGGCACATCAGCCAGCGACAGGTCCTCGGACGATCGCGCGCCACGTTCGAACGGCCGACTAATCGCTCGCGGACAACAAAAGAAGAAAGCGTGCCGATCGTAAGGAAAGGAAAGAACGGTACGCTAATTCCAAAAAATTCCGCGTCGTTGGGTTTTCCTTGGTTACAAACGACCGCCGATTGCTCAAACTACTTCCAAAGACTCGATGGCTTTTTGATCGCACTATCGCGCCGCAACGACCTCTTCCATTCTTTCACTAATACCAACTGAGTACCGACGAAAAAAATATTAGATTGTCCGGAAAGTTTCTTTCATAACGGATACACGACATTTTTTCTTTCATATTATTTTATCGAATTACGTATGATCGTGATAATAGGAACGGAACCAAATGGATGACACGTGACTCGGTAAAATAATAGAAACCGCAAAATGTCGTGCGTCTATCGTTTCCTTATGAAACGAAAGAAACCGAATTCCGGACAACCCAATAATACCAGGAGAGATCCGTAAAATTCCTTCGTGCAAAATCTAGAAGCCGATCGAACGGCGCGCCAGACACAGCCCGCAACTCGTTAACCTCTGTTGTGTAAGCGAGCCGTCGTGTACACGACGTGTACGAGAGATGCGGTATCAAAGCGTTGATCGTTAGACCATGCACACAGGAAGGAGGGAAGAGGGTGGAGAAGCGTGGCCAACGGCGAGAGCTAACGTCGAGAGGCGACGTCGGAAGGGAGTTGAAGAGGAAGACGACGAAGGGACAGCTCGTCCCCGGTTCTAGAGCATCAGAACAGGAGAGAGAGAGAGAGAGAGAGAGAGAGAGAGAGAAGGGGTTGCCCCGACTAATCTACATCGTGGGCTCGCATTATATCCAGTTTGCACGTAGTTCGAAGATAGCCGGAATACGTTGTATCGTCTGCAGGCTGCGTGCACGCGGTTGCTCCGCAGGCAAGAGGATAGTATGCAGGAGCAGAGTTTAGAGGTGGCGAACGAGGCACGGTTGTCGAGAAACAACGCCAACAACAAGGCTAAGCGACGCGTACGACGCAGATATTGCTGTCGCAAAGTCTCGTTTCCGTGTGGTAGCCAGGCCGAGGGTATTCCGATAACAACCCTTACGATCGGTTACCGCGCGAGGGGCGCGCGCACAGGCCAGAGGGACAGACGGTTCGATCTTCGTGCAAAGTCGATTCACGGTAACAGCTCCGATGTTATTATGCCGCTCGAACCAGGTCAACGGGTATCAACGCCCCTCTCCATCCCTCTATCTCTCTACATCCCTCTTTCGTCTACCTGTCTAGCCATTGCCGCTTCGTGCAGGATCACCCTCCAACGTGCGCCACACTGTTTCAGCTTATTTTCGTCAGGCCATCGAGATCGGTTCTCAATCGTTGAGCAGAGAGGGACGCCTTTGAGGGACACGCTTTGCCAACGCGGCCGACTGGAACGATATCTTTCAGCGATCTTTGATACCGGGATCAGGGATCGATGAGCTTTAAGCTTGTCTTTACATCGTTCTGCTTTGCCGCCTTCTTCCTTCGCACGACCCTTGGCGGAGGGTCGAACGAATCCAGTTTGGGTTTCGATGGGCTGCTCGAAGGAGATCGAATGACAATTATGCGGAATAAGGCTTCGCCGAAGGAGAGTTTCGGGCGGTTCGGGTCAGAAACGATCCGGTGCTGAGCATACAGCAGAGACGTTATAGTAGCAAGAAAGGAAGACAGAGCGTGTCTCGTCTCTTGGTTGTCAGTAGACTCGCTAGTAAAGCTAGCAGGCTCGTGTCTTGAGCAAGCGGACAATGGAGACCGGATCGGACAATCAAATTCATCGTCGAATATTTTTAGGAATTGTATCTTTGCTCCTTGGAAATCCGTATATAGGATTAGCAAATACCTAATCTCATCCTCTTTGTCAAAATAATGAAACCAGTTAGTCGCGCAATTATTGTCTGCGCAACTATCTTCAGCCTATCGGGATTTCCACGTCGAAGGAATCTCGCAGTTCACGATGCAGCACGATCCACGTCAGACGATCGCAGATTCCGATAAAACGGGATTACGCCGATAAAACTGAATTTTGACGGGGCTTCGTCGCTAGCAACGACGTTAATCGCCTAGCGGCACGAGCCCGAGCGCGAAGAGAACGTCGGATTGATCGTGCGAGCTGTGTATCGTGAATTCCTCCGTCCTTCGTCTTCCGGTTGTATTTTTCACAGGCGTCTCATCGCATCCGCGGTGAATCTGTTGATGGATGTTGCGATCCCTCGGTCGGTGAAACGGCTACGCATCGGACGTTATCTTCCGCGATTCTTCGCTACTTAGGTATCCTCTGGCGATTTATTACGCCGCCCACGGGGTGAACGTATCACGAGGGTAAATAGCCGGAGTTTATTCCGGATCCCGTGGAATTTATAGCTCCCAGAAGAACGGTGGAAAAGACATTAATTCCGGCGCAGGGATTAAACAAGCTGTCGAGCCTCGAAAAATGCGTGGAGCGCGACGAATACCGTCGTATAACGCGTTCGAAGTATCAAAATTCGAATCTGATCCGCGTCACACCTGCAGCTGGACGGCGGGTCCGAAGACCTGAAAGAAAGTAACGCAATTTTCTGCTGCATCGACGTTCCGGAGTAGACGAGCCGATGGTACGTGGAACGAACGCCGCCGCTCGGTTCCCAAAAACCCTTTCGAATGGGCGTCGATGAGTAGAATTTAAAGGCGTGCCGAGGCTGACGCGAGAGTTGCCGGTTCGTTAACCGTGATTGACCATTTAATCGACATTTTAATTAAGTTGCAAGACCCGTGGTGGCAGCGGCCTCGTCTTAAGAGCTGGGCCGAGTTTAATCGAGAAGTTCGTTTCGCCCGAACCACGTCGCCACGTAGAGTAGATAGCACACCGCCCCCTCGCACTTGCCCGCACGTGCCCACGCAATTACACGTTTCACCCTTGCTGTGTGAAACGAAAAATTATTTCTTCGTGGAACGATGGGCGGTGTTTTTCATATAGATGGAACAAAATACGTTTGGTAGCCTGATTGTGCTTGTTATTGTTTCTGCAGAGTGGATAACAAGTTAACGATATGCAATCTTTCCTCGCTATTATAATCGTTACTCCGTGCGAAAAACACCGAACTGCGAGCGTTCTGTTACGTAGAAAAATGTATTCTAATATTCTATCTCCTACGTGGTTTTAAATATACCATATGGGATGTATGCGTATGGTATTGTACAAAATTCCATCTAACGTTAACGCCGTCTCGTACAGATTATTCAGAATTCCGCCGCTAATTCGAATTTTCAGACAACGGAGTTAACAAAAACCGCAACCATCACCTTGTTCTTCTCTATGGAACCTCGTTCCGTTCTACAACCGATAGGCGAGTCTCGCACACTCGTTATCATTCGGTTTCGTTCGCGGAATTTTCGTCGTCGTCAAACAACGTTATCGTCAAGATGAAACTTGCCGGTCGAAATCGAATTTGCCGAGCGTTACTTTGGTCAACAGAAAGTATTAAAAGAGGATAATACATCGTACGGACTATATCAATGGTCGCGATACGATTGACCTTAAATTGTTGCCAGACTTTTATTCGTTTCCCAATTAAAATTTCCCATTCGGTTAATTGAACTGCAAAATCCACGCGTTTGGATAAAAAAAAGTATACCTTCGTGTATCTCGTTTCCACGATTACTATTGGAAAACGATTCATTTACTTTCCAGTATTATTCATTTTATTCCAGGAAATTTCAAACTCGCCGAAGTTAAAATTTCGTCACCCGAAATTTCGAGAAAGAGAGAGAGAGAGAAAAAAAAAAGAAAGCAGAAATGCTAGAATTTCAGGTAAATCAGAAACTCGCCGCGATCACACGCTTTTTGTAAGTTTCAGCAAGTCGTAGATTCTATCGTATGTAAGTCCACGCACACGGACGCGCGCGCACAAAGGCGGTACTTTCATTATCGAGTAAATTTCAAAGCACAGTGCCATCCAGACGGAAGTTTAATCAAGCTAAGATCGAAGATATTGAATCGGTGATACGCGAGTCGGTCGTGGAATGAACTTCTTTCGATGCTCTCAACGCACCGGAGTATCGCGCTACCGGTATGAACGACTGGTCGTCGTCTGGCCATTCACGGACCATTACTACCGCGCCACTGGTTCCCGGCTTTTGACTTGCGTTTGACAGTGTTGCAGCTCGCCTGCTTCACGAAGACGACTAACCACGATTAACGCGCGCGGAATGACTCGATCTGTCGAATCGACTCGCTTTTCCCGCTATTCTTGGAATTATGATACGTAGCAAGTATCGCAGCGATAATATTTAACGGTTTCGAAAAATATCCATACAGATTTCGCAATAAATTAGTCACTGCAAGAGCGAAGGCTACAGCGGACAGTAAACGATATTGTGCACGACCGCCATAGTCTGGCAGGTGCATTAGACTTTTCAAGGCCCAGGGCTACTCGCGATACGCGCGAAGCAGCAAACTCGCGGCAATGGATCGGAGATGGCCAGGAAAAAAGAAGAAAAAAGGGCGATAGAGGTGCCTAGATATACGTCGTCAAGTGGCGTTATATCGTCGACGAAATGGCT
Organism: Bombus confusus; assembly: GCA_014737475.1. Lineage (NCBI taxonomy): Eukaryota > Metazoa > Arthropoda > Insecta > Hymenoptera > Apidae > Bombus > Bombus confusus. Next base: position 322,985 of record JACXIV010000155.1, read on the forward strand.
AGGAAGTGAATTATTACCGGTCGCGGCGGAAAAAAGGGGTCGAAGCGACAGGAAACACGGAAGAGAGGGGCGGTGGAGCGAGAACGCGAGGATTTTTGCGTGGCCACGTCGCATCGAAGGCCTTTTATTTCCCGAAAGAATCACGGCCGCGAGCACGTTTACGCAAGCAACGGCGCGCGCTCGATAACTCTCGATCGACGGGCAGGCGAATTTTTCAAGCGCAGATCCCGCGAGAAAATTGTTGCTGTTTGGACAACGCACCTTCGCAGACCACTCTGTCGCCGAGCTAACATCGCTGAATATCGAATGAGTGGTGCATCCATCCTTGCATCTCGTTTCACTTGGATTTTCCATCGATCTCGAGCACGAAGGAAGCTCGGAACAGCTTTCGGAAGCGGTCTCGGCGACGAATCGCTGATTCCACGACCGCAATCTGCGGACACGAGCCTCGCCAACGTAGAGAGGTGTTTCTGTGATAGCGTGGAAGTCGCTGGAGATTGAATCGCGAGGCGAGGGCCGCCTTGAAATAGGATCGACGGTTCGATCGCTCGAAACCACGGGATGAAGCCGAGGAATTCGTGCAACGCCGGAGATGGTACTTATGATCTTCCATCGTAAAATTCGGAAGAATAGAATGATCGATACTGGCGAGCAAACGCGAAAACGGGGAATACGGCGTTAGGAACGAAGAATTTATCGGATTGTCTCGTCGGTTGCACGATTAATTCGTCGAAAAGTTTATTCGTTAAAAGTCGAAATAGTCCAGTCGCGAAATGATGAACGACAAAGAGCGAACAGATAAAAGACAAGTTAAGTGTAGAAACGGTCGATGAAGGAGAGAAGATCGCAGGCAGATTATTTTCCGACTTTCGAGACTATATCGGAAGCCGATTTCCTTGGCCGTTTAATTATCAGAAAATACAGAATGACGATACAGCGAAGAAGTCACGCAGCGAACGAACAGGAGCAACAAACGCGGCATCAGTCTGTTTCGATCACGTATTATCGTGTCGCTTTTTAAGCAAACCTAACTTTTTGCCAACACGATCGCGTGATAAATAAATACGATGGCGCTCGTTTATTCGAGTGAAATTCTAATTGGTGTCCGATTAAACCTCCGCCGATTGGATTCTCTTATTCGAGTATGAACTTCGGTTACATAAACTGTTTGTAGCTGAATGGGTTCGGGTAGATGGAGTTTCACCGTATTTCCTTAAGACGCCTGCTAAGCTCGAAGAAACAGAGTGCCACCACTGCCAAATTAAACCACCCCCGGCCGAGTCGCGACCCAATAACACAGCAAGGGTCTAGACTATCGGTTCAAAGGTGAAAGCCAGCACCTCACGGGGCAAATCTCGAGGCCGGGGTTTCTAATTAAAGGAATCCGACTGTGAAAATTAGTTGGAATTTGTCGGTCGAACAGCGCTGCCCGTTGCATGTCGGCTCGATTGCGTTTGCGTCACTAATTAAACGCTATCAATGAGCGTAACGTTCGATGCTCGGCCTTATGGCCTTATTACTTCCTGCCGATCTTGTATTTCCATTCCGAATTCCAGCACGTGAACGTTACGCAAGAGGAGCCAGCATTTCAGCTCGAAGTACATCCATACCAGCAACGCCATCCAGTTAATATTTTACGTTATACGCGTAGGCGATAATAGATCGGTGACGTTGTTTCGACTGCGTAAAACAGTTTTGAAAGAGATTGGTGGTTATTGTTGGCGGCTTTTGGCGTGCTTTTCGCGGAGAAAAATGATCGCAGTTCCGTAAGTAGAGATGGTTTGTGTCGCGAAGTTTATAGGCTAAGTGGTGAGAACTTAATTGGCTTCTGCTAGAAAGCTTCTGTTCGAAGACTAAGCTGGTTTAACAGAGACAAGTGTTTTGATTCCATTAGAGCATTCTCAACCACTAAGGTTTCTTCGATTCTGTTTCTGTTTTTAGAAGTATCCATTCGAGCGTTCGCATACTGAACGAACGCTTGGTTGAGCATCGTAGAAGCCACGTTGATCGAACCAATTTTCAGCTTCTCGTCTTAACGTACACCATTTTTAGCAATTACGAACCAGAGAAATGGAGTTCTTGATTGCAAGAGAAGATCGAAAGGACTTCTTCGCGTCGTAAGAAATGTTCTCTCGGGTTTATCGATCGAGCAGTTGATCAAAGATTGAAAGGCCGCTCTGAAGGAAAGGGAAAGGGAGGAAATTTTTCGAAAAAGCGACCAACGAATCGATATTTAGTCGGAGAAACCCAGTCCCAGGAGGAATTCAAACAACTTTATCCTCTCTCTATGCGCTCGGAACGGTCAGAAAAATCCAGGCTTTGCAGCAGCAGCAGAGTCGCGTTCCCTTTGACCATCGGGCTCTCTGCTCTGCGGCCTCTAAGTAGCTTGAAACGTATACAGGCTTGTCGTGTAATCGAATAGCCCTGGCTCGGAGTGCAGAACGGGGGCCCGCAAGTTTAGAAACTGTTCCGGTAAGCTTATTACAAGGGGAACTGTATTCAACAAACCGATCGAACTTATCCGATTAGGTGCCCGATAATGGACGCTGCCGCATACGCTGCTCGTCCCGGCAGACCGGAAAACCTAACGACACGTAAAGTACTTCTTGACGAGCAACTTTGCGATACGAATATTCCCTTTATCCGAAGAAATAGTCCGTGAAGTTGCAGAAAAGTTCCACGAGTCGAGAGTCTCTTATCTAGACGATAGAATTTCTGGTTACGGTACAGATCGTGTGTGATTATGCCGGTTAGCATGGGATTCCAGATTCGAAAAATCAGTCAGCCCCGTGGAATGTCTACCCTTGTCGCGAGGACCATTCGCATCTGCAAAATTTCTCGGCGCATTATCTCAAATACGACCGATCTTTCCCTCTGACAATTCGCAAAACGACTGTCTTTTCCTTTTTCCATCGTTTACGATCCAAGTTGGACGTAGTTCGGATGTTTCATTGGTCGAAACGAATCGTCTCGTTCGTCCAAAGGAAACACATCCGTTGTAACCACAGTCTAAGATAAACTTTCTTCGCGCGTATTGCCATTCTGTACCAAATATCATGGAAATCCGCGAGAAGAACTCCAGAACAGGTTATCGCCTCGGACATTCATCCAAGTATCCGGCCAACGAAGCACTCTCGGCCGGATAATTGCAACGGCTCGAACTCTCGGCTGAAGCGATCGACGCGTCCGGGATCAATCTTCCAAGGATTAAATTCCGACAGCGACTTAAAATCGATAATCTCGGCCGGGTATATCAGCTATGGGGACGGAAGAAGCTTCGACGACGTCGGTCGCAGAGGGATAAGGCTCGGCTAGAGCCAGAATAGTCTATCTTAGGCGCTAATGGATGATCGGTCACGAAAGCCTCGGCGAAAGGGTGCGTCTGCGGCGGCCGGGGGCCGGAAAGGGACCGGCAGAGAGGAGAAAGGGCTCGAAATTCGACGTGGGCCGCGGTCAGCTCCTTTGAATGGACAGCCCGATTCCGTGCATATTTGCGCGAATCAATCTCGGCTTGCCGCAGGATTTGTTCATCGGAGAGCACCGTGGCTTCCACCTGGAACGGTAACCGCGACGTTCGGCCCGCTGGATTAGTTTTGATCCGCCGACCATAAACACTCGCTTCCACCGATCTTTATAAGACGACGCGAAAGAAAAGAGGATCTGGCCCCGCGTTATTACGTTTGCGTGTCGACGAACGGAGCAACGATACTTCCTTGCAAGCTTGGGGAAAAGTTTCAGACAGGCGAGCAACTTCTTCGAGGTTACTTGTGGTTTCGAGACACGGCCGAAAGTCCCGTGATCCTGATACGGATGGAGCCGCGGCCCTCGTCGCCAGATTTGTTACCGCATCGGCAGATCGAAGGCAAAGATCCCGAAATCAGTGTCTCTCGGTGTATCTTGGAAGACGGGAAACGGGGAGAAATGTCGACAGTTTTATTTGCTGAATTTAGCGACACGTTCATTGGCGTGTTTTGAAACGTTCATGAAGAAATAAACGGGACTAGGAAATTTCGTTTCGATGGAGTTCGATATAAGAAGGTTCTATTAATTTATCAAACTCGAAAATGACAAAGGAGTCAATTCCAAACATCAAGTTGCACATCGTCAACTTACGTCTTAAAGGACCGTTACCCGCTGGAAATCCCACTATCTATTAAAATAATTAGAAGGTATGGTAAAGGAAATATCTGCAGTCTCGGTCACGCGTCCCTTCATCGAGGCCCCTTTATCCTCTTCAAAAGAATCTCTCGAACACCGCAAACAACGAAGCTCTCGGCCTAACCCCAGAAAGGGCCAGAATCTGGCGCTTTGAGAAACGCTGACGCGTTCGATGCTCGGCCAGCTCGTCTGCATAAAAGTACGAAAATGTCGCTGGGAAGTTTCGTAAATCAAACAGACCGTATAGCCATGAACGAGAGCGAGTCGAGGGGAGGAAAACGCGGCGGAAGAGGACAGGGTGAAGGAGCGGAGCCGGACGAAACAGAGATAGAGAGCTCGGTATCGAGTCGGCAGAGCGATATCCTTTTAGAAGTTTGACTGAGAGACTTGCCTTGCAGCTTCCGCAGCTTCTGATTTCTCACTTTCCCGTCTCCGCCTGCTGTCTTAAGGTTATGCTACAGACGGCCTGCCTTGCGGAAGATTTAAATGGCCTGGTTGTTGCCGCTGCTTCGACCTGCCGCCTCCTCTCTTTTCCACCGAACGATAATTCGAATGGCCTCTTTGTCGGCCGCTCGGATGTTCCGTACCCTCCGCCGTGTCTTTTCACCGATTCTTCGCGGATCCTCGCGAGTTTTTCCTCTCTGAGACTAATTGCAAAGGAAAATCGCCAAGCCTCTTCGCGGCTTTTGCGCGTTGCGCTGCTTTGTCGTCGACAATAGTCAGATGCTTGATGAGAGAGCCAGAGTTTTGTGACACGCGTTTGACGCAAGCGTGTTCGGCTGATTAGGCTCGGGGAATTTCGAATGTGCGATCAGTTTGCTACGTGTACGCAGCAATGATAAAGAGCGACGAGTCCTTCGGAAGAACTCGAACTCGGCGAGGCTCACGAAGCTCAATGCGTAAGAAACGCAACGTATCGATACGCGTCTTTTATCTTTATGCCAATATCGTGTTTCTCTCTGAGGATAGAATACTTTGTTCTCTTCTTTTTTTTTTTTTTAACGACTACTTTACGAATAGCAAATAGATAGAAGATTTCCATCGATTTCCAAGTCCATAGATAATATGCCAACGTGGGCAGAGAAGGCAATTGCTCTCTCCTAATAGCTTAAAACGCGATACGATTGCTATGCGCAGGAATATTGCTGTTAGATGGAGATCTATCGAATATTCGAACGTCGCTGCGGCGTATCTTCGCGGCGAGTTCGCGGCGAGTTCGCGGAGAGCGGCGTATTTTAATAACGATACTCGCGTATTGTATCTGGGCCAGCGGCCTATCGTGTTTATGTGCAAGTGAAATTACAGTTCCAGCAACGAGTTTGATCCTTTGTACGATGAATCTTCGCGGCTTCTACAAATTGATCCGACACGCTGCACTCTGCCGCTGTTACGCGTTTATTACGAGCCGACCTCTGCCTCTCTGTCAGCCTCTCTATCCCATCTTCCCCGACAGAATTTTCTTAACGGAAATTTCTGACATCCAAAACGATACGAAACGAATATATCACAAATGATTCTCAAATACCTACGTTTGCACATCGTACGCACGTTGTATAACAATTATCCTAGCTCGGGAGGCTACACAAAACGAGCTTGCTCTGGAAAATTCCTAGAAGAAGCTAAAATAACGGACCGAGTAGGAAGTTCGCTGCTCGGCCAAGCAGATCCGCAATCAGCTTGCAGGTAAAGCAAGCAAGATAAAAGGAATAAATCCTGAAAGATCTGATCGCGGTACGGTTTGCGGTTCTTATAAAGATTTCCACTCTCATCCTGGCTGCTCGTGATCCCCGAGACGGAAGCCGGTCGGACAGAAAGTCAACGAAGGGAAAAAAGATACAAGAAATAATTACTTGAAGGGGCAGGCCAGAAAGAAAACTATACGAGCAGCTAAACTAGCCGCGGGGCTAGCTACTACGCGGCTGGCCAGCTACTCTTATCTCTTAACTTTTGTACCCTGGAAAGTTAATTACTCGAGGCTACCGATAGGGATCACGGTCTTCCTCTCCTTCGACGAGGCAGCAGCACGAAAATGGAAGGTGTCGAAGCCAGAGAATGCGTAGTTGGAGCGGCGTTGTTTCGGCCCCTGGAACTTCGCCTCTAGAGATTCAGCCTGAAGGAGAAAGGAGCCAGGACGACATCGTGTATCGTTTACTCCACTTGCCAAAAAGAGACAGGAAGAAAGGAGCAAGGCAAAGGGATCGGAGAACGGGGGGAGGAAAGAGGAGACAACCGAGAAGCTTCCGGGATTTCTCGATACCTCGAAGAGGAGATGCACGGAAGACAAAAAGCCGAGCTAACCTTCTTACATCCATTAGCGGAGGTTAGGGGGTATAATGTCGTTAATTCGACGTTTTCGCGAGCCGTAAGCATCTGCGAAGCCTGTCTCCATCCACCCTCGTCCCCTTAACTCGCCTCTGTGCCAAGCAAACAAAGTTGCTGCAATCCAATTGACCCAACGGGCCATATCCGACCCGTCACCTTTCCTCGTTCGCCCCTCTTCTTCGATCCAGCCCTTTTCCTCCGTTTAAGTCTTCTCCGCTCGCGTTCCCCTCCGTGAATTTCCTTGGGAAATATTTGGAAATAGCTCGGAAAGGAAAGATTCTCTAAAATTCTATCCCATTCGAAGTAGGAGTTTTGAAGCCTCGCGTGATTGGAAATTTTCAACTGCAATCTACTTTGTTCTGGTTCTCGAAGAGAGCGGAGGCTGCGCCATGAATATTCCACTTTTTCGTCATCGAGAAGGTAAATGACAGTGGGAGAAACGGAGAAGCCGTGGTTTCGCACGATGAAAGTCCAACGAGGCGCAAATTCGATCTCGGTGTGCTAATTGACGACAACGAAGCTTCTTAATTGACCAAAGGATCCTCTTCAGGGTGACGAGTTTTTCGATAGTTCCGACGAGCCGGGTAGTTTCAGCGGCTTCTGCCGATGGCGTCCGAGAATCCCGAATCACGGAGTGTCTCGGGACTTCTGGCTAATAAGAAGTAACCGAAGCACCGTGATGTGGCCTAACTTTGCCGTCTCCTGTTTCTCGTTTCACTAGTGTGGCGTTGCACCTATTTGTACACGTTACAACGTGTTACGTTACGCGTTTCGCTTTTGCCTTTCTTCTTTCCATTGCACGAACGTAGCTGATAAATTTCATCGTGTGCGAAATCGATTCAACGTAGAATAAAAATTACTGATTCCGACACTGATTGCTTTTCGCTTTAATTCTAATACCTCGGTCATCCCTTCCATTATACTCGTGCACAATAGTCGAAGCAAAATTTATTCGAACTGGGACCTAGTTTTACTGGCTCGTAAAATGAACGACGGCAGGTCGAAACTACGTCACGGGACGCTCGAACGCGTCTCGTTGACGAGCTATGAAAGCAGCAACAACAACAACAACAACAAGAATCTACATTCGTACCGGCCTCCTTTGCTAGCCGTGCGTAACTTCTATTGCTGGATTAAAAGAGGTAGTAAAGTCTATTGTGTCGTAAAACGAACGTCAAACTTTCCACTAGTCTTGTTCCTTCATCGCCGATTACTTCCGGAAGGAAAGCTCGCCGTCTTTTTCCTCGTGAAACAACCACCTCCTGGTTTAATATACTAACGCGATAGAAGTATCAAAAACTGGCCTTTCCCTCAGGGGTTATACCGTCGTAAACTATGAATAAACCATAGCCAGACGCGTAGAAGCAGCTCAAGGCTCTAAAGCCGCCAACAATTTCACTCTTGCGCCACGCGAGCGTCGTCCATGATTTTTACAGAGCGACGGAAGAAGCCGACAAATCTATCAGCCTTCAATTTGTCAATCACGTTGATTTCCCCGTCGTCATTTCCGAGGAAGGTTGCAGCGTTTAAAATGAACAAAAATAGTGGGGCAACATCTTTCAAAAACTGTAACGTCCGGCGAAGTAGCAGCAGTCCGAAGGAAGAAAGCTCTCTTCACGAGACTCTATGAAACGTTAAATATCGACGAACAAAAGATACGATTCTTTAAGTCGTCGGCACACGCCCTTAACCAGCACGCAGCTGCACGCGAATTTCTTCCGTGGCCGTGTAACTTCCACCCAACCCCTTTCACCCCCTTAACCTTATTTCCCCTCGGCGCCGCCGTGGTTTCTCCTTTTGAAAAGCCCTCTTTTACGAGCGGAACCATTCGCGACAGCGACCGCAACCACGGCCACGTTCGAACGTTCGAACATAACCAGGAATCTTTGAAGAGATAGCCATTGAAATCCGGCGAACCGCTTTGAACCGACCACTCCATTCTTCGTTCGTTTTGTTTTTCCGTCTTGCTTTCGGGGCGCGCTGCACGCGCTCCAAAAACAGATTCGCACTTCGCGATAACCATGGTTATTCGAATTCCTCTTTCTCCTTTTTCTTCTTTGCCTTTTTTTTTTTTATTTTTGACACCTGGTTTCAAGTTCAGTTGTCTCTGTAGGGAACGGCGCGATCGAATTCGACGCGTGCAGAAGAATCTTGTGTGGAATACGGAGAGCGTTCGATGCAGTACAATGAAGAGACAATGAAATGATGTTGAATGGAAAAAACAGGTAAAAGAGTTGAATGGCGTTGTTTTGTCGAAGGATTATGGGACCACGGAAGGGCTCTGCAGAGTCATTGCGCGAGTCCACAAGGACTAATAAATCCGTGGATAAATCAACTCGAAGCACTCCTACTCTATGTACGTCGTTTGGTCTAACTCGATGATTTACACACGTCATTGTACAATTAACAGGCTGGTTACAATCGTACAGCGTAGTGTTTTTTTTTTTTTTTTTTTTTCTTTTATTTCAAGCATGTTGCCGTTTCAAAGAACAAACGAGATAGAAATGGAAATTCAAAATTCCAGATAGAAGACGTATAGTTTCCGATCGACGAATAACGATGCTAGTTTCACCGAAAACGCCTAAATCATTTCGACGGGTTTGGTATTTCTGGTGTTAATAGTTTCATCTCGCGCGAAGGTACTATTTGATATCGTCAACGTATTTATCTGCGTAACGGTCTTGGAATTTGCGTGTCGGAGTCTCGCTCTTGTTTCAACGAACATGATGCATGATCGCGTTAAATTGAACGGAATGCAGAAATCCAGCAACGCCTGGTCGGTCAATCGGAATACAGCACGAGGTAAAAATATAACGCGGACGATATCTGGCCGCCTCTGGCGGGCATAAATCTTCGAAAGCGTGTAATAGGCACTCGGAGAAGCGCGCGATACCGTGACTTACGTTTCGACCACGAAACAACCCGGCGGATAATTAATTATCCCGCAGTTGGATAGATACGCCGTTGAAAAATCGTACCGCGGACGACTGGCCCACGATTTACGTTCGCCAGCTCGTTATTTTATCTCCGAGGCTCGCCACCGCGCTCCTTTATGGAACTCGCATGAGCTTCTCAGAAATGCCGCTTAAAACTTTCCCGTGAAACGAACCAAATTGTTTATCCAACATTCGAACTTCCGGTGTTTATTCAAAATCGAAAAGCGTGGTGCAAACCTTTTCCACGAAAAGATTTCAAATGTTTCGCGTAAGAAATAGCAAATACATTATTTCTACGTGCTTTAACGGGTGATTCGAATTTATCCGATAATCCAACAACTGACGGCCCGACTTAATTTATCGTTAATTTGCAACTTCCCTATAAATCGATCAAAGTGTCTGGACAGTTACGAACGACACCGTATATAGCCGTGACATTTTCGTCAAATCTACCGTACGTGCTACACGCTCTCGTGTATGCATCCTGTGCAACAGTTTTCAGGACGCGACGGCCGATTTTCAATTAATCCCGGAGGGGACGCGGCTCGACGCAACGAAAAATAGCGCGGCCCGTTTCGCGACCCATTAAAGCGTTAATTTATTCGCGTCCTGGACCGAGTTAATCGATCGTGCGACCAGCAGTTTGCTGGCGATTTATTTATAACCAACTTTCCCCATCTCCTCTGTCTCGCTGTCCGTTCGAAGCCGAATCGAAGCCTTTGAACGCGCTGTCGTCGCTGGAATCTTTGGATGATCTGCTTTGGGTCGTAAACGGCCAGCGGATGATCCACGCGTTTGTAAATTAAGAATCATCGTGGTCAGAGACGGCTGGAAGCCAGAATATCGTATCGATCGATGCTCGCTGCAAGAATCGCGTAGCGCGCTTATCTGCTCCTTGCCACAGCTACCGAGCATTCCGAACGAACTAACGGAGATCGACTCGGCAGATTACGATACGATTTTCCTTCGCTACAGCGGTGTTTAATGAAATCCAAGCCTGCTCTCACCCAAAATCCGCCCGTTTCTCTCGGCTCGCTTCCTGCAAGGGGCTGCGAATTTCCAGGAAACGACGAGAAGCGCAGAGACGAAGCAGCAGAGAGCTACGGGACGAAGAAGAACGGAGGAAAAACAGAGAAGAAGGAAAGGAAATGGGCGGCAGGTCTGATAAATAGATAAATAGGGTCTCGGGGAGACACTCGGATTCGACCGGTTGGCTCTCGCCCAATCGTCGTGCATTAACGTTCCTGAAATCGAGGGGATCGTTTCTCACTGTTCGTCTACCCTTTTTCCTCCTTCCTTCCTTCCTTCCTTCCTTCCTTCCTTCCTTCCTTCCTTCCTTCCTTCCCTCCCTCCCTCCCTCCCTCCCTCCCTCTTCGCCCCTTCATCCTTCCCACTGGTCGGTTGGTAAGTTCGAAAGGGCAGAAAGACCGTCGAATTCGTCGAGATAATTCGACGGTTAATCGAGCGAAACGACCGTACTCGCGGGAATCAAGCCCACTAGCACTTTTCTCTCTTCCTCAGCTCTGTGTGCGTGCGTGCTTGTGTGCGCGCGCTCTGGCAGAGTCGTTTCTCGTGGACGGCTCCGAATCTAGATAGCGGCTAAGGTTAATAATATCTAACCGGGGGATAGACTGGATCTTAATGGTGTGCGGCTTTAATTCGTTTCTTCGTTATCGACGCGGGTAGATCGCAAGACTCGCCAGAGCCGGGCCGCGATATTGAAAATTAAATATTGAAGCTCCCATTGCGCGTTTCGGTCTTCTGCCCGATACGCTCGCAATTATTTCGCGAGCCTTTGATTCCGAATGAAAAGGGGAGGAATTCGTTCTGCCACGGGTGGAAAAGGTGAGATCGTCCAGGTGGAGCGAGAAGATATCCAGGGGCTTCCGATTTTCCCGACTTCAGGCAGCTTCTCTCGGCGAAATTCTCGGGCGCGATCTTTAATCGCGATCGATCAAACGCTAGTCATCTGCAGAGATAGGAAGGGACGAGCGAGCCGACGGGATAATAGAGGGGCGAGAAATTAGCGAGGGAAAGGTGACGCGGTACGAAGCAAACGCGGCAACTTCGCCCAGGCCCGAAACTTGGCGAGACGAGCCTCTTCCGGCTGCTGCAAGTTCTGCTGGGAACCGGAAGGGGTGCAAGAGCCGAGCAGCGCCACCCCGCTAGGAAACAATAAGACAATGGCCCGTCGGGGACAAGTGTACAATGAAGGATCGTCGCGATACAAGCCGCTTTTGACCACCGCCAGCCGCACTACACCCTCCGACGATGAATGTGAGACGGTAGAGCGCCATCCTCTACGCGATTATTCTGCCGTCGAGGGTTTAAATTTTCGTGAAAGGACGCGTGGTTAACGCGATTGTGTAACCAGCACTTTCCAAGTAAAATCCGCCAAGTTATAATCCTTGCACTTTCGATTGAAAACTATCCCCTTAAAAAGCTATCCTGCTCGTCGTGGAAACGAATTCGTAAAGTTGGCGTTGAAGAAGCTGTCGCAGGATCACAGAGAATGTCGTGCCACGTTGAAAGGAAACGTTAGTTTCAAGATGAAAGAGAAAACGAGAGGCTCTACAATTTCACGGATCTTCGTTGTTTACGGACTACGGATAATTAAAAAAAAAAAAAAAAAAGTATCCGTAATCTTGCAAGAAAATTCTACGACCTACAAGCGTAGAACTATCGATCTTCCCATGTTAGTGTCATCCTAGAATGTCGCTCGACGATCATCATAAATGACCTAACAACTCTACACCTCCTCCATGGAGAATCGAGTATTCATCAGGGGATAGCGCCCAGTCCACGTTGCAACTTCGCACGATCAGTCGACGCGTATTCCGTGCCAATTACGCTTTCCCTCTGACGGCGTAACCTCTGCTCGAGGGATTGGATCGCCAGTTTTCCACGGCAGACCGTTATTTTCCCGTAGGCCGCGCTCGCGTGACGCCCGCAATTATCGAGGAGCCTGGCACTCGCGGAAGGGTTGAAACACAGAGCGAGTGGGGTGGTAGGTATCGGACCGGAACGCGCAAGTTGGAGGATCGTGGTTGAGAAATTTCGACGGGCCGTCTAAAACGGATGCAATAATTACGCGCGGTCGGAGCGCCCCGGGCGAGACGCTTAGATCTGCAATTACACGCCGGTGACGGTGGATCAACTGGATCCAGAGTGGAAATTTTGACGATAGCCTGGACGAAGGTCGTGGCGGTAGAATCAAGGCGACCAAAGTTGACACGTCGGTTTATCGTCTGTACGCTTGATAAAACGTTTCAATCGCGCGGATTTTTGGACAAATCAACGAGCAAATCTGGAGACGTTCGCGCAACGATCGCTCGTCGAACACCGAAATCTCTAACCAGCGACGTTCATCTGGCAAGTAATGAAACTCTTCGGTCGATAGGACGGAAGACACGGTAATCCAACCGCGGTGAAATTTTCGTCCCATTAACCCCATCGATCGCGTACTTCGTCGCCTTGTTAGGAAGCGACGGATCGTGTACGATCGAGAGACACGGAGGGCGGAAAAGAGACAGGAGAAGGAGACAAAAAGTAGCGGAAAAGAAACAAGAGCGAGAGCGACGTGGAGACTGAAAAATTAGCAAAACGGCGAGCGTGGACTTTAAATTCAGGGCTGGCGCCCGACGCCTGGCCCAACCTCCGTTCCTCTCCCTCGCCTACGCCGACATAATTCATCTCCATTTATAATGCAGCGCCGGGCTTTTCATTCAGTGCCGCGCTAATGCGAGCGTGGACCAGCGACGCGCGAGTGCAAGCGCGAGCTTACGCTATTCCACCTCTTGGCAACTTGCTCCGCGCGTTAACTTCTCCGCGCCGACTTTGATCGTAAATTCAGCTCGCCCCCGCACCGTCAGTTTCATGAAGCGGAATCTGCGTGACGAGGGTGAGATGTGTCTGAGATTTGTAATTGGTGAGCTCTGGAGTGGGGGTAGAAATTTTCTCTGCATAACGAATAGGTTGATTAGTATAAAAATGTTCGACGAGTCGTAGAATGTGTCCGTTGAAGCTGATCTACTACTCCGCTTCTTCAAAATCACTGCATTTGATTACGTTGGTGATACACGATTAACGTTCGATTCTTCAGACACGGACGATCTACTTTTCTAAGTCCATATATATGCTACGATCAAATAAAGATCAAAAAACGAATAAGGGTGAACGTCGATTATTTGAAATAAATTTTGCAACTTCGTGTTTGTCTACTTTCCAATTTACAACGTTGACCAGACGTTATCTAGACATTAGACAGTCGTGTCGCTTATAATTTTAAATTTGATCCGCCCAAATTTATTTTGCTGGCGAAATAGGACATTGCTGGATATTAGCAAGCTCCCGGTTATAATATATTCCTGTAATGGCGCACGCTTAATACGGAACATTTACAACTCCGGAATTCCTGCAGAGACTGCGAGTAATTTAATCTTCTCAAAACACTGCGTAGAAATAAGTCCCGCAAATCTAACAAAATACACGATCCGCAACCAGAACGAAACGCAGAACTCACTGAAGCAGCAACTGAAACGTAGCGGTATATTTATCCAGCTTCCAACTCGGCATCGTTCCCAATGTGCTCATTAATTTCTAACGCGGAAAGGAACATTTCCCCTCGATCTTAACGAAATTGCATCAGGAATTAAGGCTTCTACGTGTCCCCGGGGGAGGAACGCGCAACGAGAGTCGATAGAACTCGGTCGACCGACCAAATACGCGCGACTCCATCGAAAGAACCGCGTTTCGTCCCCCGTTCCGCGCTCGTTTTATCTACGCTCGCCCCGAATATCGGGAATTCTGCGTTCTGATCGTTCGATTTTCATCCTCGTTGGCTATCGGTCTCGATGTTCGCGCTCTCTCGCAGAGCCTGACGCGTGTCGATTCCTCGTGTCGGAGGTCCCGTCGCAATTACTGCTAAGCGACGTTCGCAATTGAGGAGAAAAAGGAATCCGAGAAGTCGGTAGGATGAGAAAAGAATTAGGAACAATCATGGGAAATTGTAGAATTGAACGTTGTTACCGTGAAAGTGGATTTGTAGAGTGTCTGACTACGGGCAGACCTGTTCTACTGTAGACCTCTGCCAGCGACATTGGGCATCCGCTTTCGAAATTGACTCTCGTATGAAAAGTACGACATTCGAGCGACGATTTCTGGAATTCCGTGCAACTTTTAATCCAATAGGATCTAACACGAAATTGTTTGAATAAACGTCGAATACACTTCGTTCCGCGGATAGAAATCTTAGCGAAAGAACTGATCGCGACTCTCTGCTAAAACCTATCGACTTAACTGTAATTACCAAGGAGAAGCACTTTGATAATAGATGAAATTCCCCTGAAAGCCTCGGCTCGAATTTAAACAGAATTTCACGCACAACACTCGCGGAGATTAATCAACGAGTGGTTTCGCGTGAAACCGGTGAGAAACAACGTTCGCAGGTTTTCTACGGAATTCCTAGCATCCTTAGAACTCCTTTCACAGATTGGATTTCAACCGGCGGGATCCTCCATAATTGAACAGTATTTTCGGGTTTGCCGGACAACGGACGACCGGGCCAATCGAGTTAGCATCGCAGAATTTCGTCTACGCGAATTAGACGATAGCGTTCTGCTCTCCAATTATTACCACTGCTTGCTTGGCGTTTCGCATAATTCACGTTGCTCCAAGTTTAAGCGAATTACGCGACTTCCTATCGCGTGCTGGACTCGTTTTGTTTCCTCTCTACCAACAAATCCCCGTTCCCTCCTTTTTTCCCCCAGCCCGCTCCTCCCCTTACCTCGCCGAAATCGTAATACAATATTCCCCGGTTCGCCAGTTGAATTTTCGCAGCGCGATGCTCGCGCCGACTACGCTCGTTGAGTTTATGCTTAATCCGGTTTACTTTAATTGCGCGAATCCCAGCAATTGAATCCGGACCGGCGAACTACTCGACCGAGATACGGCGCGCGTTTGATGTGGCTTCGAGATTTCGTCGGTATGATGGAATAAACGAGAGCGTCCGAGTGGGATTCATAAATTAACGAAATCAAGAGAACCGGCTGGGCTCGGTTCGGGCCGTCTGCTAATCGTGAAAAGAAACCCTGCCTGCCCTTGCTTTATAACGTCAGCCAATTTTCATCAGCGATTCGTCGTTTTCTACCTACTCCGGAGGCAAAAGATAAAATAACATCGACGATAAATCGTACGTCCTTGCCGGGCTGAACTCGAATCGTTTTTCCGTGTGTACGAAAAGCACAGGTTCCTGGGCAACCGCGAATCGTTCGCAGCTGCACGGAAATCACCGTCGGCCAAATGTCGTCCGATTTCGAGCGGGACAAAAGCAAGGGAGAGGGATGAGGGACAGGGAAGAACGGCGGGAAAATTCCGGGACAATGACAGCAAAAGAAAGAGAAAAAGAGAGAGAGAGAGGGAGAGGAGGGAGAAAGGAGAAAATGGAAGAAAGAAAGAAAAAAAGGTCGTAGCGTAATCGAGGCCGCACGAACGAAGAAGAAAAAGAGGGGCCGTTGTCTGAGATTCGTAAACCCACGCCACGTGAAATAATTCCGGAAGCGAGGAGCGAGCGTGTTAAACTATCCTTAACAAAGGCAGATATTTTCTCCCTTCCTCTCTTGCCTTTTTTTTCTGTAGCCGAGAAGATATCTTTTTTTCTTTTGCTTCTTTCCCCCCCCTTTTTTTTTTCGTAGAAAATTTCCCCGGGCTGTTCGCCTCGCGATCGACTTCCGTCTCGGTTTTGTTGGATCGATCGAAATTTTCCATGGAAGCGGATACCGTGTTTCGGCGAGTGTGCAGCTTGAAAGCAGGCTAGAAATATTGAATCGCGCTAAGAGAGCGCGTGCGACCGTCCTCCCACTCCGACAATTTTCAACTTTACGCAGCCCGCTCGTAAATACAAATGGAAAGGAAATGGAACTGCCGCATGCCGAGTTTTCTCGTAAGAGTTCTCATTCTAGGACTTCGTTCCTGTATCGCGCGGCCGCTCTGATTCATCGGTCTTCTCCGTTTCCTCGTCGCCTTTGCTTCACGCTGTTTCTTCTAATATCGCCACTTTCGAATTCGTACCGTATTGTCCTTAACTAGCAGAAATAATTGAAAGATATTTTAGAAGCGGATGGACCTAGTCTACAAATTCTCCCAAGATTTTCAGCCCGCTGCAACTGTTTTCCTTGAATTTCCGCGGAACAGGATTCTCTGAAAGAATCCACGAAAAGGGAAAAAAGAAAAAAAAAAAAAAACATAGAAACGCCGTTGAATTCGAGGAAATTAAACCATAGAACTGGATGACTTTTCTCGTGCTTCCCCCTCGGACCCTCCCAGCTTCCCAACTTCTCTACGCGTCTCCGACGATCGCTCGCTCGATGCACGACATCGCAAAGTAATAACAACGTGGAAGTACATTAGGTAAATTCCTTGTCTGAGATATTCGAAAATTACGAGTCACGCACGACGGTGGAAACAGCGTTCGCGACTAAGAAACTCATCTTTATTCTACAAGCATGCTCTTTCTCAAACAGCGTAGCATGACTTCTCGGCAAATACGCGAACATCAAAGGTACTACGAATTTTATCAGAGTGCACAAATCAGCTTACAAAGTCACGATCCGCGTAATACGCTCTCCAATTGTAAAATCACAAAAACCTACGTTGGAACGTTAGCGTCCCGCGATAAAGGGCTGCGTCGGTCGATTTCCATAGAGAGATCGATGGATCCCGAACGATCGTTCCCGCGCCAGGAGGATCCATTGTAACGCGGCGCGAGTTTATTTTCCCTTTACCGAGCATGGAACGAACATTACGAAATGAATGGCCCGCGGCTGCGCAATCAGAAGCACGCACGCCTCTACGTGACCGTGTAATGAAAAACAAACATTCGGCCCCGGCAAATAGAGCCGCATTATAGGGGCGAAAGCACGGCCGCTCGGTTATCCTTTGCGGAATTAGCCGAGGGGCCGACATCGCGCGGCTATTGTGTTCCCCGGAAGAACCCACCGGCATCGTCGGGCTGATTGTCGGTAAACTCGAGCGCGGGAGATCCCGTCGATCCGCACGAAAGTTATTCGTTTAAGCAGATCGAGCAAACGATGATTGCGAAAAAGAATTAGAGTGGCATGGAAGAGCACGTTCCGCGAAGGCCTGGCGCAAACTGGAATTACGAAGAAAGGGGCGCGAAGTTTTCAAGTATCGCGTCGTTCGCGTTGTCGTCCCATCGCCGTCTATTCGCTTTGCTTTTCCAGCGAAACGATCGACGAGCGTAGAGAATTACGGCGAAAATAATATCCAGCCAATAAGCAATTTGAGAAACGACGCTTTCAGAAATATCGTTGCGCCCGTTTTATTCTGCACTTTGAGCTTTCCCATGGAACGATGCACGAACGCGGAAGGATTACGGCAAAAGTGATATCGAGCGAACAATTTTAGAAGCGGTACTTTTGCAACGTTACATCGTCTACTCTATAGCGAGGATTGCGATGAAGCAATCGAGAAATCACATTTGGCACGAAAGTCGATCGACCCGGCAGTGAACCGGGAATCGATGAAAATTCCGTGGAAACGAAGTTATCTAATGGTCGATCCATTGTTTTGAAAAAGTACAATTTCCGTGACCGAGCCGGGACCGGTTGTATTATCCAGTTTCCAAAATTCGAAACACGGACACCGCTAAGCGAGACAAACCCGTTCCGCCGGTCGATTGCCAAAAAATCGATATTCAATTATCAGCGGCGTTCGCGGCTCCGCTTCGTAACGAGACGTCCCGACGACCACGATTCCCGTAGTCAACGACTGTTTCCACTTTTCGCAAGTAACTTTCGCCCTCGCCGAGCTTCTACAAATTGTAACTACACGTACATCTTTTACCGGCAGAAATATCGCGATGCACCGAAGTAATTGCTTTCTTTCGTCGTTCCCATTCGCGGGACCGCGAAGGCGCCAGACCCCGAACACTTGGCCGAATTAAAAAGCTCTCGAAGCTCGCGTACGTGGTCACTACAGAAGTAACGACTCTAAGATAGAAAGCGCGAAATCACGCAGCGCACTGTGCGCACTCGTCTTTTCCCAAACGCCAAAATTTCAGATCCTTTTCTTTTCCCTGTCGCTCGGTTCCGTTCGTACAATCGAAAATATTTAACCATTCGTCCCTTTGTCGCAAATTTTCTATTGAAATATATGAAATTTTCTGTGCTACGCCGGATCAGCCGCGCAGCAGTGATGCACATATATGCGAGTAAGCGTGTGTGTGTGTGGGTGCGTGCAAGAAGGTGAAGCTAAAAGTCTGTAATAAAGAGTAAACAATTTTATTG
Source organism: Bombus confusus (assembly GCA_014737475.1). Classification (NCBI taxonomy): domain Eukaryota; kingdom Metazoa; phylum Arthropoda; class Insecta; order Hymenoptera; family Apidae; genus Bombus; species Bombus confusus. Next base: position 341,706 of record JACXIV010000155.1, read on the forward strand.
TTATTAATACAAACTAAGAAAGTGTTTCTAAATTGTTATTTCCACAATTACGACCCACAATTCTCGACATTTTCGCTAAAAAAGAATTCCCCCTCTCCGATGAATTTTTATCATTACGCAGCAGAAAATCGCCGGTGTCGATTATCTTCTTCGAGAGTGGAAAATTTCCCTTGACATTGTGCGTTCCAACACGCCAACCAATAAAATGTAGCTATTGGCATCAGCCCGCGGCCACTGCAGAAAGGAATTCCACTCTCGGCGGCAACCGAACCGATCGCGTCGCTGCTAAAAGGAACGAATGGCAGCGAATCAGAACGATGGCCACGCCGTGGACAATTTATATGGTAGAGTCGACGCAGGTGTATCCGACGCGTGGACGACTTTATTCCGGTGAAAGGTTGGCGGCGCGTTTCAGCCATCGAGCACGCCGCATTATACGGCGCGTACGCGATCTATATCCGGGCTGGTCGGTGGGTTTGCACGCGCGCCTGCACAGGTACACACAGAGGGTTGGCTCACCCCTGTACAAATAGGGAACGTTTGACGTGAAGGCTCGCGCACGGACGTGGCCACGGACTGCACGACAGCGACGCGGAATAATGCACGGGTGTCTGTGTTTACCGGGGAACGGTGGTGCGCTCGCGGACGCTGAACGAGCCATTTTCGAAACGACCGCCGGTGAATCTGCGAGAGACCACCGACAGTCGACCGGCAAGCGAACGAACGCCGAGAGCGGCCTGGCAAATGAGCCAGGGGGTTGTGAGCGGGTTCGTGAGAGAGAAGCTCGTGCAGAAGGAAAGAGAGGGAGAAAGAGCCAGGCGGAGAAAGGTGAACGAGCGGGTGGACGAGTGATCGAGTGGGCGAGTAGGTGCACAAGTGACTAACCGAGCGGGCGAATAAGAGAAAGAATTATGAACGAGTGGAGGAGCAAATGGCCGAGTAAACAGCCGAATGAGGATAAATAAAAGATCGAGACGAACGAGAGGAGGTAGAGTTGGAGAGCGACGAGTGTAGAATACGGGCGAGAAGAGGTGGAACGAAGAGTAGGAACGGTTGGAATATACGCGACGAACAAACACCGCGGAAGGAAATTAACGGAGAAACAGCGGCGAACGTATTTGCCGGTCGGTCGTTACAAATACTCTCTGCGAGAGGAACAACGCGGTGTGTCTGTCATCCGCGAAACCGACGATCGGCCGTTGATGAAAATGGAAGAGGATAAATACAAATTCGCGACTGCTAACGAATGTGACTTTAAATAGAATCGGATAACGCGCGACGTTAATGGAGAGAAACCGGAGTTTCCTCTCGCGTCTGTTCCAAGCAACGAGCGTTCGGTGGAGGAATATTCCAACTCCGGCGTCTTTTTTAATTAAAGAATTCGTTTGCGTTTTGTTCGTAACTTTCCTGAGCAGAGTCGCGAAGAAAGTACGTAGAGAGCGTGTCTCTTTTCAAGAAGCTAAAAGCTACTCTAAGAATGGAACAAAGAATATTCTCAAAGCCTAACTAGAACTCTCGAAACCGGGAATTTTTGTGCAATTTTTATTCGTTATTCCTTTACTTTTGCAGAACGACAGCCGTCCCAGTGCTGTACACACTTACGGAACAATCGTTCCCAAAGCGGCGGGCATTAATAAAATCGTCCAGCTGAATCGGCGACGAGCGAGCTTTTCACAGATTTCACAGAGTAATCGCCGTGGGGCAACGATAAACAAAGCAGGGAAAAGCTCTCTTTGCCGGGCAATGGACGATAGGTCCACTCGAATGTGTACGTTTCGAGGCCGGTCGAGTTCGCCTATCGTTCGCAGTTGATTAAACTCGACGCGTGGCCAAAATTACGCGGTGCTAATTGACGGATGGGTCGCTGAAGCCAATCAGTCTCACGGCCAATTATCGTAAGTGGTTGAACGGCTTTGTTCGAGGGCCTTCGACACGGTGAAGCGCGGTTCGGCGTCCTCGTTCATCGTTTCCGATTCCAAAGCGAACTAGTCGCAGAAAACTACAGAATCCAGAGAAAATAGCAACGTTATTCTACGACATCTTCGATTAAACGCGGAAATTCCCTATTGCGGAATGCGAAAAGAAAATAATTTGTAGACCGACGAGTACGTCCATGGCAGTGGAATAACAATTTCTGCAAGAGAACGTCGATGAATTCCGACAGGAAATTCGAAACACCCGACCGATATTGCATAAATTACGGTAAAATTATACAAAACGCAATTCGGATACTATTACCAAATTACTTTTTCCACGGGGTCTCGCATTAACTGCTGCGATCGCTTCGCTTCGTCGTCGAATGATATCGCTAAAGTGGAAATGTACGTGCGTTTGAAAAATTACGCTCTGTCCAAATCGATATCTGGTAGCGGCGAACCTTCGCATCTTTTTTCTCGAATATAAATGCGACTTTCGCCGAATCGCGGAATAAAGCGTTGCCGCGGCAGTCTTATCGTTCGAAACGCGGCCAATCGTTGAAATTGCAACGCGCGCTCGATCTTTTTCGGTCAGCCGATTCACACGCCACGCAAATCTTCATAAATCAGCGAGCGTACGGCCGGCTGTTCGCGGAAACGCGTCGCGATACGTATCGAATGGCGATTGGACGCGGCGACGAGCCGATGCGCCAGCGATTAACGCGATAGCCAGCCGGGAAATTCATTCCGAAGGGACAGACAAAGACGAGACGAGACGTCTGAACCGAAATCGGCGGCCGGATCGATTCCAAGCCGCCGCTAATTGAGCCTCGATACGATGAAAGTACAAACAGAAGCTCGGTGAAGTGGGTGCGATGCTCTTCTCGCGATCCATTCCCTCGCGATCCACGCTGTTTGCTCAATAAGAATTCATCCGACGATACGCTTCACACTGTATACAATGGTGAAATCGATACGGTTGAAACCGATCGATTCTTTCGACAAGGCTTCGCCGCTTCTCTAGTGTCTATTAAAATACGAATAACCAGGATGACTCGTAATACTACGGTGCAACGGAACTGAATGGCAAGGACGCGTTGTATTAATAATTTCGAAACGAAGTTTCCACAACGCGGAGCATCTATAAAAAAAAAAATATACTTTTATCTTGCAACTGCATTTATATGGAACTGTACATTTTCGTAGCTTCTCAAACTAGTATCGTACGAAAGTACGTACTATCGATATACTTGAAGCTAATTCATTGCCATGTAAGCGCTATGACAGATATAACGGCGCGTAAATATGTTCCGTAACAGCTGCGCAATAAACTTTAATATCCTCGACTAGAGTTTCTCGTTTTTCGCGATACCTAGCCGCCGACCGAAGTAGATATTCCGCCGTGAGTGATAATGTATTCGAAGCCATCGCCGTCAAAAGACACGGCGCGTTATCAATTTCCAGGGCGTTGACGGCGCAGGTCTCGGCCCCTGCCGACCCGCTCATTTCCGATTCCCCTGGAAACGCGTGTTTCAGGCCGGCCTAAAAGCGCGACTCTGCGGCGGATGGCGCGCCGCTAAAGAGGATGCCGGCTGGCGTCGCATTGCCGCCACGCGCTCGCCAAAGTACGCCGCAGCCGTTTCATTAGATATCATTATAATTGCACGGGGGAGTAATTATTGTTGTCCTGTGCACGGCCGTGTGCCCGAGTAGACTCGGGGCAAATGAAAAAAAAAAAAAAAAAAAAAAAGAAGAGGAAAGAGCTCGTAATAAAAATTAATGCGCCCGCCAGGGGAAACGACCACCACCTAGGCCATGAGCTGGGAGCGTGGAAGGGGGTGCAGATGTAGAATGGATGGGGGTTGAACCAGGGAAGGTTGAAGGGGACACGGTCGAGTGGCTGGAATGCCATTTTCGCGGAACACTCTCGCGAATCTAGCGGGCCAGATAACGAGAAAAAAAGGACGCCGAAGGCTTTTTGGCAAGCATCCGCGTGTAGCGTGCGCGCGATGCACGCGGTATGTGCCGAATCGCGGTGGAAAAAAAGCCAACGAACAAAAAAGGGAAAAAACGGCGGGGCAGAGAAAGAGAAGGAATATCTGTCGGTGGTGAAACAGGCTGGAAGTATTGTTCCAGAATTAATACGGGCCTAAAAAAAAAAAAAGAAAAAAAAGAAATAACCACCGTTAAACGCGCACGCCGACGACGGGAATAATTGTTTCGGACTGACTTTCGACCGAAAACGTTTTTTCGTCTAGACGGAAGGTTTCAGCCCCGTTCTCTGGCTCAACGAATAATCTCCAAGAGGAACAGAGGCGGTTGTTTCTTTAAACGTTTTCTAATTGCGCGTGCATCACGTGACGGAAATTGGATAAGAATTAGGTAACGATGTCGGTGACGGGAGATCGATCGGGGCGGAGGTAACGTAACGCTGGTATGCTGCGCGGTGTCGTTACATCGTTGTCCAGCTATTCGCGTAATGATCATCGGCATACGCGATGGAACAGACGCTTTAACGGTGCCGTTACGTGGCTCGTAAACGACGCAGCGCGGTGTAGTTTGTCAAAACGTGCGATTCTTGCCTGCTCGTAAAGACCGAATTCCCTTGGTCGAAGCGAACAGCTCGGGAAAGAATCTGGGTGCTCGCGATTTCAAGGATTTTATACTACTCTCTCCTTTGTCGACTAAACGAAGATTAAACGTAGGAGATTCTTTATGTACGCGAATAAACCGTTAATAAAACACGCTTGGAAAAATCGAAGCGATTTCGTCCTCTCTGTAAACATCGATTAACTTCCATTCCGAATTGACTTATCTACGAAAGTGTTAAGTCCTGGATCCGACATTTACACAAGAACCTTCGCTTCGCAATCCTTCTTTCCGAGAGCGAAGCTGTTCGCGAATAATTCCTCCGCGCAATCTCAACGGCGATGAAAGGACTCCGTCCGCGACGTATCGGCAAACTAGCCGCGCAAGATGCCGACGAGTAGCCGAAAAGCGAGTTCGAGAATCTAATTGCATCGCTTGGAACGTGCTTTCGACTCGTAACCGGCGAAACTTTCACGAGGAAACAAATTTCACCGGCCGGCAGTGGAAGAAGCAGGGAAATGTCAGGCGGCCGGTCCACGGATCGATATAAATACCTTGAAAAAACTTCCGCTTATTCTGCATCATCCTTCCATCTACCAGCGGGCGCAACTTCAAATAAGCAGGCTGCGTCTCTCTCGAGTGGCTGCCGGAAAAGTTTCTCGACGCCGCGTCTCTATAATTCATGGCGGTGCTACGGTTACGGCCGCGGACGGATCAACTCCCTTTGCCCCCGAGAACGATCAGCGATCAAGCACTTCCGTCTCGCTGCCAGAGACGAGACAAGGGGAAAGACAAGAGGAAACCTCGTGCAATCGGCTCGAGTCTCGAAATCTCGCAAACAGCGAGAAATCTACGAATTCGGTTGGAACGGTGACGGAGTGCGTTCGCGCGTCGCGACGTCGCGTGACAAACGACGACGCCCGGCTTCCATCTCGAACCCCTTCTGCATCCTGTCACCTGTCGAGCAGTGTCTTGGGCTTCGAAACGTCGAGCCACGCCGCACGATGCGAAGGAAGTGGGAAGCAATCGATCAAATTCTCTGCCTGCAGGGAGTTTTATTTTTTTGCCGATGGTTCGGTTGGATGGTGATTGGTTTCGGGAAAAGTGGTTTCGAAGGTGATAGCTTTTCAAGTTTACAATCTACCGGGAAACGTCCCCCCTTTTTTTATGTTAGATTTTAGGTTTATTCCACTTAGTGCCGCTGCGAATAAAATGCTTAGGAAATTTCCAACTGCAATTTGCGAAGGGTCGAGCGGCCTTTTTTACGTCAAATTTTATTTTCGTGCTATTTGCTCGACGCAACTACTTTCGAAGTAGTTTATTTTCAGAAAACGAGAAACTTTCGAAGCTTATGACTCGCGCGCGAGAAATTTCCCTGCGTTCGCGTTACGTTGCGCTTCGTCAAATAATTCTCCCTAACTGACCGCTGAATCTCAAGATTCCCGAAGATAAATCTGTCCTCGGAGAGCCCCACCGTTTCAGAAACGTCTGCATTAACCACCGATAAAGGCAACACGATCCGCCCAGGAAATATCGCCCAGCAACATTCTCCCGGCCAGATAAAAGATTCCACGCACGCAGAGGTTGGCATTGCGTTCCAGGGACAATTAAGATCGCTGATATCGCGAGAAGATCGACGATCGAGTCTTCGCCCCCGTGAAACGCTGCCGCGTAACTCCGTTATCTGTTAACACATGGTCAACCATAGGAAGAATCCCCCCGTCTATTACGCGGCCACCGATTGACGCTTCGAATTCACTGTTTGGAAGAAGATAAGAAACGTTTGCGCTACTCTTGATCCACTTCGATCCCGAATAGCCCAGTCTATTCGCCATCGGCTATAAAACTTCGTGACTTTCTCTCGGGCAGCGCGATTCCACTGTCGTCTCGATATATTGCGACGTTCTTCGTATCTCCGCGTCTCTGATCCTTTATTTATTGCTGAAAAGAATTACGAAATTTCATCGCTACCCAGTACTCTTAACGCTTGAATTTCCATGCATTCGACTGACGCGAGATGTTCAGTCCGCGTAACGTTCAGAGGCTACCAGAGTTTGAATGCGACGAAGAAAAATATCGCTAGACGCTCGATATTTGTATGTAAGTCCAAAGTATCGCTGGACGCTACCACATATTAAAAAGAGATTCGAAATTTGCATGTAAATTCGAAAGGTAATTCATTTATTTCGACGGTGTAATGACGAAAGACGGGATTTTTGCGTGGACGACCGGGAATAATAATTGGAAAATGCACGAAACCAGAGACTCTGTCGGCTATATCGTCGCTAGAATGTACTGCAACGTATAGACCGACGATTTATTTATGTTATAAATCGAACGGAAGGTGGTAATAGCCATGGGAATCGGAAGGTTAAAGAACAGGTAACGAACGGTTCTTTTAATTTCACTCGTTGCGTCACGCGAACCGTCGTATTTTCTACAAACTCCCGGCAAATCGTTTCCCAGAATGGAAAGAAACGACACGGAGAGCAAGAGACATCTCGGGATTCGCCACTTAATGGAAAGTAAGAAAGAACGAGAGAGGGTTTCGCGTAGCAAGATCTTTCCGAAATCGTGGTCTCTTTAATCGCGCCTTCTTCGTCTCCGCTTCTTCCTTTCTCCGTTTGCTCGATCGCCACCTAGACACCACCCATCCTCTGCCGGTTCGCTCCGACCTGAACCCTGCTATTTCAATTCTCTTCATTTTGCTTTTATTTCCTCGCCAGTGAATCACCGGCAGCTTGATACCCAACGGCAGCCGATATCCGTCCAAGATACCGGTCGGTTACCTTCTTTCTTACCCCTTTCCCCTTCGCCCCACGCGTTACTTAACCCCGACACTTTTACCCTATCGTCTGCCAGTCCGATATTTCGATTAGCGGATTTTACCGTGGCTCCTGATTTATTTCTCGCGCAGTTTCTCACCACGCGACTACCGACGATCCAAATGTAAACGTTACGCGAAAGAAATCAAACCGAACCGTAACGTAGCGTAAATATATGTAAAGACAAATATTCCCAGGGCAAAGAAATTATTCGTATCCTTCGTCAATGGAAATTACGAATCCGATACTCTCGTTACGAATCGTCGCTTTCGTACTTGTGGCGTGCAATGGCGGATAATGGAAAGTGAAAAGGAACGTGAAATATTTTGTGAAACTCACGCGTTCGATGTGCACGAAAAGAGGAACGTCGAACGGTGTTTCAACTTACCTGGAACAGAAGAGAAAAGGTATCGTTAGTCGTGTTATATATGTACGAGATTCGAGGTAAGTACGAGGGGAGTTAGCGCAAATGGGTTAGTTCTAGCTGCGCGAAAGTCAGACACGTGTAATTTCACTTTGCTCGCATGCTGGAAGACATTATTAAGACAACATTCTGCCGAATATTGCGTTCAGGGACGAAACAGACTTTCAGACGTGGCTTCATATTGCCTGGACGACGAAATTCGTCTCGCGTCGGCGTCTAAATGCGAATCCACACGAAAGAGGGGCGGAAGCAAGCGGGAAGAAGTCGAGTTTGCCTTCCACTGACAACTTAAATTCGTCTAAAGTACCCTTACTCGCTTCGTCGTCTTCTTCCCACTGCTATTATTTAGAAAGTATAAGGGGGATTTGGTCCTCGATTCTAAATATTCCGAGATAAATAAACGTATAAATTTATCGCAAAGCCTAAGCAATAAAAGAACATACGCGTTTTATCTTCGATTCTAAATATATTGCAAAATAAATAAGTCTCCCAACTAATCCGATAAACTAAATCGCAAAGAGTATGTATCGCGCGTGTATTTCAAAAAACAGCGGAATGCAAACAAATTTTCCGAGAGAAGCGTACAGCTATTTGCAAGTTTGCCGAAAAAATATTTACCTAACGCGTAATAACGGTAAAAACAATAGAGCGTCGGAAACAATGGTCGAATATTATGTTCGCGACGCTGGACAGAATTATTTCGAGCGATATCTTTCAAATACACGCGCGATATATTTAATCTTCGATTGTAAATATTTCAAAAAATAAGCAGCATAAATTTGCAGATGTCCCGAATTTGCGGAAATAATTATATCGAGAGGTTTCTGGATCGTGCGCAAGAACCAACAGATTCGCCAGTGACGAGTCTCTGGAAATCTCATAATTCTGGCCGGAGAGCGTAACGTCAAACTGGGAACAGCGCGCGGTCCAGAATTTCCGGCCACGACACGTCTTTCGACACAAGCCGGCTACCTCTCATTAAACCCTGTCCACGTGGACGATTTCGGCCGGCAGGGTAACGGGATTCTCGTCACCAAGCTAATTCCGTTAATAGGCAAGGCGATGGAGCTTGAAATTTCTCTTCGAATTTGCTGCAGCTCGAAAACACGCCATCCTTTTCATGTTTGCGGAGTTTCATCGAGCTCCGCCGAAAAACCCGTCCAATTTTACTTCTCTTGCAAAGATTCGTTAGCTTCTACGTTTAATTGCCTAATCTTCGGATCTTCTTGAATGGACTAGCCTCGTGGATAAATGTATACGCCTCGAACTACAAGAATGAAACTCCAAGAAGAAACCTATTAAAGGACCGAGCGCCCCACTTTTTCCTAAGTCGATTACAGAAACGAATTATCCCTGAAAAAATCTCATCGATGCTCATCGTCGAAGTACGGGGCCAATAACTCGAAGAGCAGGGCAAACAAGCAGCCATCGGCTGAAAAAGGGCTACCCTAGTCACGTTGTACGAAAGTGAGTCGGTTGCCCGAGACAGCTCTCGGGCCATTACGCCTGCCTGTATCTTCCTTCTTTGGAATCCGAATTCCCTTCCCTCGTCGGCTCGTAACGTTTAACTTTAACCACGTGCGTTAGGATCGAAAGCTATTACCGCAGACCGAGGCAAAAAGTCAGGGTTAGCAAGGGACACGATGGCATGGCCTGGTCGGGGCAAAAGGAGCAGAACGAGCGGAAAAAGCTCCATCGAGCCTGGCCCGTCCTTTTTCCAGCTTCGTCGTTCGCCCAGCTTCGTTGTATCGTCGGCGAATACGACTACGTTGCTCGTTTCCCTGGCAAAACATCGCGAGACGCGACGAACCGGCCGCGTTTATTAAAGATACCAACGAGATTCCGGATCCTAGGAAATTCATAAGCCGAAAGAGTATGCGTAGAGGAATTCCGGGAAGGGAAGGTGGAACGCGCTGACGCGAGAGTAAACGTCGTCGGATGGTTTATGGCTGTTAATTCTGGCCGACTAAAAACAGGCCGTGAGAGAAAAGAGGTAGAAGTTTGGAGGTCTCTCGTGGATCCCGTTGATCTTCGTTTGGTGGAAGGAGTTGAAGTCTGACAGGATTTCGCCGGGAGGAAAATGGCGGAAGTTGGCCGCGGCTACTTGTAGCTCCGCCGGAAAAAAGTGACACTCCGCGACGGTAGTAAATTCTCATTTGTCCCGTTTGCAACGTCTCGTTGCCTCCGCTCGAGAGCCACTCTCATGCAATTTACTTATTCTCCTCGCACAACGTTCGAGGGCTTTCGGACAATTTCGACGATTTATTTCCATCGGCATATTACTTCCATCCTTCTTCCCGTAATAGGAATTTTCCTGCGCTATATTCGCTGAAAAAGCATTCTCAGATTTTCCGCGGACAAAGACAAGATGACACGGAGCAAGATCATCGTCGACTTGAACGTCGCCCGATGCAAATCGAGCCTCAAGCGCCGCCACCGAGCCTTCCGCTGCTGATCTCCATCTTTCATCCATTATCCGCCATCCGTCATCCGGGGTGTTCGGAGAACAGCGGCGATGAAGCTGTTTTTCGAACGTCTCCGAGAAAAATGAAGACTGTTCCAGCCTGTCCGTGTTAGTTCACGGGGCCCTCCGCACGAGCGACAAGTTCGATGCACCGCTCGGGCACCGTGCAATTCTATACGCTCGCCGGTAGAGTGACACGGAATGAAAATAATTCTCGCAATCGCTCGTTCTAACGTTCTTTTTTCCTTTTTCCAAATATACATCCTCCGATCTACCCTGCGGGATCTGTCTTCTTTTCGCTTCTTGACGCAGTGGGTCGTCTTACCGAGTTTCTTCCTTTTCCACTCAATTCTCCTCTTTGTTACCTCGTTTAATTACAGCGCCACAGATCCGGAGATCTCGCGAGTGTCGTTGAAAAAGCAAGCACGGTGGCCCGATACTGAATAATCGCAGCGATGCAATTCGACGGCGAGAGAGTCGAAACGAAGTTTCATAGCGCGATCCGCGACCCGCCGGAGCGTAACTCGGAAGCGAATAATAATTGCTTAATCGCCCGTATCTCGCGCAAACTTTCTTAATAGCTGAAACTACGGATTTCTGCGTTCGATCGGCGCTTCTCGAGCGAGACTTGCCTCTCGAAAAATGCCAGTTAGCCCGGCTCGCGGCAGCGAGCTCTCGATATTCACGTTGATGAAACGATAATTTCTGCAGGTCGCTCTAACGAATCGTGAATTATACAGCTTATTATTATTCGAATCGAGGCTGGTTCGTTGGTGGTTCTGATTCTGGCGGAGCCGAAATTATTATCGGTCGAGCGGCTGCCCTCCGCTTTTCGACTTTCTTGCCGAGTTCCCAGTGAACGCGAGTCGATGGAAGGCAGAACAGCAGGCGGGGAGAGAAAAAAGGGGATGAAAGTTCGGCGATAGTAATTCCTGACTCGGCGGGAGTTAGCGAGAGCCAGGGATTCCAATTAACCCCGCGTCGCCGCACCAGGAGTCGCAGCCTGCCGTCGCGCCGCCCTCCTCTTTCCGCTTCAAAGACTTGCGACGATCTTTGTGGACATTTTGCATGGCTGTGTACGCCAGAGAAACGATACTTTCGACGTCGGTTGATTCCGTACTGTGCGAAGTGAGATGATCGGGAAGCAAATCGTGAACCTGATTCTCGCTAAACCTCTGTATTAGGTACTGTTGAGAATTTTGGATCTTTGATGCCGAAATAAAGTTATAGGAACACAAAATTTACACTTTTAATTAATATTAAAATAATTATACATTTCTTTAACGGACGATCTCTGTTACATTTATCGATACACATTTGCACGCGTCTCGGCACATTCTTGTATACCAGACTGTCCCAGATGTCCCTCGAAAGACTGAACTGTTTTCATATACATTTGTTTTCGAGACGCCGCGGACACACATACTTCCACACACTGATCTCACACACAAGTATTCTTACTGCGCATTTAAACTAACCCAGCACAGAAAATTACACATATCTCAACAGGTACAATAGCTGGAAAAAGGATTTTCGCAGCGTCGTATTGAATAATATTGTCCAAATATCACGACCGCAAAAATTTAACGCACCTGGTATTCTTTTTGCGCGATGGATGCGTACCGTATAAAAAAAGTCGCGAGAAAGTATGCAACTTGTATCAAACGATAGAAGCAAAGCAAACGATGGAATATTTAAAATATAGAACCGCGTTCGATAGCAACATTTCATTGAATAAACGCGCGAAAGAAAAGATAACAAGGAAAATCAAACTCGATGATATTACAGCGAACGCATTTGCTTATTACTGGAAAAAAATTACTCTCTTCGCACGAAATATTCCTCGTCTGGTCGTTTCGTAACAGTTGCGATACCGTAACGTTGTGCCTTTCCTTTCGATAATTCTTCGTAACAAGCCACTCAAGTTTTCAAATCACTTTGAGAGAGTTTACCAGCCAGTCGTATACCTTCTTCGATTAAACTCGCACAGAACGAACGGTCTCTTCCATCGTCGTGAATTTCTGCAAGATCGAACGCGTCCAAGACTGCTTCGACGCGTGTCGATTAAAACGCTGTAAGAAACAACCGTGTAGAAGCGAACCGTGTGAAAAGAGTGGCAGGTGCGCTGCGCAAATTAAATGTAGAATCTGATAAAGAAACGCGACCTAAGTTAGAAATCTGAATACTCCCGAATCGATAAATTACATTGCCAATCCGATGGTTCAATTATTGTGGAATTAAGCAACGCGTTCTTGGCGCGTTTTACAGTGTTCAGAGGGTTAAGTAAAGGCAGCATTAACCAAAGACTATTCCCGGCAAAGCCTACCAGCCCCGGAAACCATTAAACTCTTCGACGCTGCGTGGAAAATACGTGTGCGCGACAGAAACGAGCAAGAACGACTATCCGTTCGTTAGAAGGAAGGTTGTGTAGCAACAGCGGCTGCAAAGGCTCGTTTTCCCGGATGATGACGTGCGAGCCAAGGGAGCGTCGTAAATAATTAAGAAAGGACATTATCATGAGCTACTGGAAAGCGAGATTGTCGGCCGCCGTACGAATTTATCACTCGCCCTCCGCGTGCCACGGATCCTCAACCTCTCCAGGCTCACGCGGCGTGGAGCCGGCCATATTTTACCCGGCTGCCCGGAATCTTTTGTCTTCATAATATTTATCCCGCCGCGGACACCAAGAGTAATGGAGCGTGGGTCCCTGGAGGAGCGGCCAAACGAACCAACGAGATCGGGAACTAAAGCGAGCGGTCCGCCATCCCCGGCAGAGCTCAAGCTTAAGGCGTATGGACGGTGTCGGGGGTAGGCGAGGCAATAAATTCGAGGATAGCGGTAGAATTGTCCGGTTCGCGCGAATACGAATACGAATACCCGTGGACGAATGGAGCGGTGGAAAGGTAGAAGGGGGACGAGGGGCGTTGGACCGCTTTAACGGCGACAAACGGCCGCGTCGCTTCTGTTTCTTCGACGCGGCTCGATTCGATTTATCCGCAGCGCTGCATGACACTGTTACGCGCCGTCCGATGCAATTTACGCCGGCGGGAATTCACTTGCGCCACGAATCCTTCCGGTTTACGATCGACACAGGCGCTTGAAGATGTTTTCGATGATCGAGCGAAAACTGCGGCAGCGAGTACGTCGCATTGGGGATGGTGTACGAACGCGAACGTCGCATCCGATAATTGACAGCGACTTGTGTCCTTGTGTAACAGAGGTTCGCGATTACTTTAATGGAGGAGCGATTGACGTTAACGATGGATACACCGTCGACAACCGATTCGTCTCGATGCGTAACGCGTTTCACCGGACGATATGTCGTTTGAACGTATCGCTCGTTCGATTTTCATCCGTGCTTCGAGGCGTAGACAGGCATCTTTCAGGCTTAAAACCACGGCAAGAAATACAGGCTGCGGTTTCGCCTTGGATAAAGATAAACTCTCGGGCGTGCGGGAGGAAGGAAGGGCGGAACGAGGCTTCCAAAAATTTCTTTGGCGACGAGGAAAAACGGGATAGACGGGATAAATGAGAGAGTCGCAACGGGAGAAAGAAAAGTGCCGAGCTGTCTTCTGCCGGCGGCAATTTAGAGCGAGCCAGCGAGCGCGCTCGAGTCTCGTCGCCTCGTCGCGCACGTATGGAAAAATGTAAAAGTGCCACGTCGTTTCCGGCCATTTAGACTTTCATCGATTGCGGCCGCGATAGAAAAGGGGCCTCGACCATACCGGGCCAGAGATACCATCCATTTCAAAAATGATTTTAGAGCCCTCTCGCACCCTCGCCGTCGTTCCTCTATTCTCCGAGCAGGGCGTACGTGATCGCTGTGCGAAAAGACCTGGACGCCTCCTAAAAGCGAGCAGATAAAAGTCCGACGTCGCCAAGCTAGCAGAGGGACGAAATATCGCGATTCCTGGACACTGGTCCACTGGTATTGTGGGCCGAGATATAAAATCGACGAGGAAGCTATCGAGTAATTCCAGGATTTCTTAAAGAAATTATCGTATCCCGAAGAAGCGAATATTTCACCGAGTAGAAGCGTGGAATGACTGCAGATGACGCGTTCGTGTCTGCGTTGGGACAAGCGATCGGAACCACAGAGCGATGAATGGTACGCGATCGACGATCGAGCGAACGTTTACGATAGAAGGTCGTTAGTGCGAGAATAAAAAGAACGTCGTGGATGTGTGCGAGATACGCAAAGATTGGGCTATCCACGGAGAAAATTTGTGTTCGCATAATTGAAAAATCGCGTGTAACGATGATAGTATCGGTACAGAGCGCTCTAATCTTCATCAGCGCGAATATCGATTTCAGTACGTTCCGCTTATCTCAGAGACCACGAATCCTACAAAAACATTTTCTCGGGGAATCGAAGCCAGCGAACCCACCATCTAGATGCAACTCACCGCCGAAGGAAAGAAGGCGAAATATAGAACAGGAAATCAATATCCTCCGATAGAAATTCGACCGCGTAGCAAGCTATTCAAGAGACTGGAGTTTCTTCGACGAAAGGCAGCGATATCTTCGATCGAGGCCATGCGGCGCCGCGTGTCCGAAACTGTCGAATCGCCGCCGCGCCGGGATTGGGACGCGTGGATCACGATCGGAAATGCGGCGTTTTCCCTCGACCATCGAGAAATATCGCGGTATAGCCGACCACCGAGGCTTTGACCGTCTGGTTGGTCCGCTTCGCCGTGCAAAACGTCCAAAAGCGTGGCCTGCGGGGTTGGTTCGAAGTCGGTTAAAAATAGCCAGCCCTTCGACGCCGGCTTAGCTCGGTCGTCCAAACAAATTGGCGTAGGTCGGTAAGTAAAACAAGCCTGGAAACTCGGGCGAAACGGCCAGGAGTGGCGGCCGCAGCATAAATTCCCTCGGGCACCACGACCATCGGTGTGTATACCACCGAGGCCAAAGAAAAGACGGGCCACGATCGGCGGGGGTTGGAACACATGCCAAGGGTTGGTGGGGTGGTAACCGCTGCTTCTAGCTGGACACGTGATTCCAGGGAAAAAAGGGAACCGGTCTAGCCGCTGGAACTTAATCAAAGACACAAGGAAAACGTACGAGGTCTGGTGAAGTGGCGTAAACGCTGATATGTTAAAGCCGATCGTAAATTTCGGTTCGAGAGCGGCGAACCTGGTCCGTGGGCTTCCAACTGCAGCCTCGAAATTACAGGGGCTGTTATTCGAGACGTTATTCCACGAAGGAAAATATAAGTAAACTTATGAGTTTCTTGGTCCACTACTCGTAGCCCGGACGTGGAGTCACGCGATGCCAGCCCTCGGTAGTCTGCTCGACGTATGTGCGACATCATCATAACGGCTGAATTATACGATCTCCGTCCCAACTTTATCTCAAAGTAAAATATAACGAAAGATTATCTAGAAATACCCGACGAATTATATACATTGTTGCGCGAAAGTGTAAATGCCGACAGACCGAAAAGGTCGGGAAACTTCGATGGACCAAGCGGCCCATTGATCTATATCGTCGGTCTTTCAATAAGGCAGTTATCAAAAAGACCGCGATAGGAGACGGTTACGAAACACGGACGTGGCGGTGATACCAGAAGACAAAAAGGGCACGTATAGGGGATACAGAGTTCAGTCGTTAATGGAGAGTCGAGTTGCCAGGAGTTACATAGTGCTGTATCATCCTTCGATAAACTAATTGTATCGGTTATAAATTAAAACCATAAATAAATAGAAGGAATAACGATTGCTGGAGATTGGAGTAGTGTTATTTTCTTTTACTCTTTTGCGCGCGCGCGCGCGTGTGTGTGTGTGTGTGAGAGAGAGAGAGTCACGAAAATTACGTGACATATGTATCGTCAACGAAGACTTAACATTATCAATAGATGGACGTTGTTCGTGCATTTGTGAGAAATTTGAAGATTCGGAAAGGGCACGTGATATACAAACGTATGAAAAATATTCAAGGTAAAGTACCGGTTGTAACATTTGTTTTTACTCGGGCTGGGTTTCTTTAACGATATTCACCAAGTTATAAGTTGTCCGAAAGATCTGCAGTCTAGTTGTCAATCAATTCCGCGATCGTACCTAAGAAACTTGTAAGCGAATTGCCGAATGAAAAGAGTCTAATCACTCGTTGTTTCCCGACAATTTATCGAAATACGAATTATAACTGCAAGAAGCATCGAGAAAGCACCCCCCATTGGGGATAGTCCTGTCAAAATAAGCCGGTCTCAAACGTGTTAAGGGGGAAAAGAATAGCGCGAGGGTACTTCCAGATGTGCAATCGATTTATAAGGTCTCGACAGGGTGAAATCCAGCGCATCGTTTCTGTTTCACAGAGACTAGCGGTGAGCGCGACACAGGCTCGAGATAGAAAACTGAAATTTTTATATCTGTTCCGAAGCATCGACGATGTTTCCCTTCTCAAAGGCTGTTATCCACGGGAGACACGTAAACCAGAGGGTTTTAGGTGATGTAAGGATAAGGATAAAAGCAATTTAACCGGCACACGTCAAATTACAAACGACAGCTAGCCGGTGGTGTATCGTTTCTTCCTGGGGTAACGTACACGCGGCGCACATGTACACCCATCGGCTGGTTTCTCCGAACAAATATTTGCGATGCTTGTATATCACGGCGAACGACAACGCGTGACCCTTGCCACTTCACTGGCTTCCATTTCCCCATCGCGACAAAGGCCCCCTCGAGTGTCGCCTTGTTTTGTCTATCGCGCTTCGGTGTGTCTCTTAACGCGCGCATCCGCCGCCAGCCTGCCTCCCTCGACGTCCGTGTAATAGACACCCTGAACATTTTTCCTACCGCAAAGTCAAACAACGTTGGGTGGGAATAGTCGCTGGAATGTTAAGGGTAAATTCTACTTCCACTAGAGCGGCAGAAATTTTTTTCAAACTATTAATATTGATGTAATATCGATCGATCTTAAAAGCAACATAATTGCGCTGCGAAATCAATTCCTAAAACCATGAGTTATTTCCGACATAAAGTTATCCAATAGATCTGTCAAATTTCAAGCCCTAAAGGTGTGAAAAATTCCCGGAACAAAGTACGAAGTTGTCACGATGTAGCACGATGCCAGAAACGTAGCAAAAATTCAAGCCCTAGAATTGCCAGCAATTTCCAAAATAAAGAGCAAGATTCATCGCGCCAAAATACGCACAAAATTCACAGGGTCGAAACAGGAACTGTTCTCGTTGGACGAAAGAGGCAAAGCAAAGGGACCTGGTTCTCCGCGACACGTCACGTGCGGATGACAAATCCCTCTCACGGTTCCCAGTCTGAATTTCCTCCTGGTCCTCGGAGCTTTCCTGGCAAGCTCTCTCTTATTCCTCGACTTCTTCTCGTTCTCTCTTCTTCTTTTTTCCAGTCTTACTTCTCCACTTTTTTCCATCCGTCCGTTGTCCTCTCCGGGTAACGACCAGTCGACCCGCTCGAATTGGAATGCGATTATGATTAATGGATCCTCTATGTAGCGACGACGGTGTCGAGAGATAGAGAGATAGAGAGAGAAAGAGAGAGAAAGGGGGAGAGAGAGAATGAGAGAACGAGCGCGTCCGTTACTTAGCCGACAGAGAAGCCGAGTAAACAATATTAGAAGGGATCGCGACGATCGTTTTCCACCGTAGTCTTTTCTATCCTCCTTCGCCCCTCCTGTGCTCAATTACCGGCTGGCACTCGTCTTTTTGTTGCGTCCTCCGTTTTCCCCTGCTCATCGAGCCACCCCTTTTCAGCTCTAGCCGATGAACAACTCGGTGATGAATTAGTTCGCGCATCCACCGGATGGTACGTCATTATCTTCGTCCGTTTCCTAGCCGCCGCTGCATCACGCCGCGCCTCTATTAGCCCTCGGCCGTGGTAGACGAAATTATTTTCTCATTTAGGGTTGGTGGAGTGGTTTCCACGAGGAGTTCTATCGGGGGAATCGCGTTGATATTTATGGCAACTGCAGCGATCGCTAGGCAAATTCGAACAGATACAGAAATTTGTCCGAAGTTGCGCATATTCGTAGGAGCGAAGCGTCGACGGCAAAATTACTCGAAGCAGTTTCGCCTTTGTGAAAAAGCTAAACGGCCGGAAGAAACGTGGCGAAATATAGAAAGGGGTGGTAATTTTGCGGAACAGAGTGGTTGAGACATAAAGACGTATGAAACTGCACTATAATAAGAATCGCAGGCAACCGTGGAATAATTTGTCTTAGGACTTGGAACTCGAGGGTGAAATATCGACCGTTAGATTATCCACGAGCAGCAGGCAAACAGGGAGGAAAATAAGTAAAAAGAAGGAGCCACGTCGCAGTCGGTGTCAAGGGGGTAATTCTGTCCCAGAGATATTTCCGAACTACGTAACTACATTACCGGAAAAATGAAAAGTTCGGGCTCCTTTGCCGCTTAAACTTTTCGAATGAACCGAGGGAGCCAAACAACGAGAATCTCGACGAAAATTTCTCTGTTTATGCTTTTTTCAGGATAATTAGGGATCGCGTATCGTCTCGACCAGCTTTCGCAAACTTCGAGGTCGCTCTTGTTTCAACCACCGCCAACTAACGATCGTTTCTATCATTTAAAGGAAACGCTTGCCGCGGACACGCAGTTATCGTTCGCGTTACGTGCATGCCTCCGCTGGAGATAGGGGAATTTATGGCTCTTCTTAATTACGTAAAAACAAACGTGCAGATGGAAAAGGACGTTCTCCTTTCAAGAGGATTAAAAAGCATTCCTCGACTTTAATTTTAACACCCGAGCTGGGGTAACGAGGATTATAAAATTAAAAACTCGCGTTAAATACTTTATACCTGTCTCCGCCGGTTCTAAGAACCTTTCTCAGACGTCTTCCTCGGAACTTTGCTTTATCTTGCTCTCGCTGCTTATCTTTCTGTACAAATTTCGGATATTGGCAAGCACCCACCCTCGCGCCGTAACGTCCCTGACTTTCAAACTTCTCCTGCCGTCCAAAAGGAAGAAAAAAAAAAAATTGGCTAAGAGAAAGCTCGTCCAACGCAGGGCCGTAACGCGAACAAAAGCCGGCAGCTCATCTCCTTTATAGAGAGGAGGCCCTGCGATGAAAGTGCGAGAAAAAGGGGCGCTGTCGAAAGAGCTGAAGAGTGCGGTTCGTACGGTGACGACGGCGACAGTTCCGAAAGTTTCTCTAGAAATTTTTCATGTGCCGCATCCGGAACCCTATAAAAGCTCGTGAACGTTTAGTTCCGCGATGGAAAGTGGCGAGGCGGAGGACGAAGAAGACCGAAGAAGAACAGTAGGTGCTCTTTCCTTTTCCCACGCGCCTCGCTACTTCTATTTTTTTTTCTTTCTTCCTTTTTTTTTACGATCGCGCCCCCCACGTATGGGCTGACGGTTGTTAGTGTACGGTCGGTGAACTGCATGTGGCTGGTGGCCCAGAGGGTGGTTCTGCTGAAAGCATTACCGACGCACGCCCGTTCCACAGGCAGGCATAGGAGGGGGTAATTTTGCAAAGAGTAGAAAGACTCGAGAATATTGCAAAAGTTAGCGAGGCGTAGGGATGATGGGTGGTGGTGGTGGCCGATGCGGGGCATGCTTCTTTTTCCCTTCCGACAACAGGATGCATACAAAATAGCTTGTACATAACGCTCTGCCCATGGCCTTTTGGCTTCTTCGTCCTCCTTCCACTCTCCGTCCGCCCCTTCCATCTCCACGGTATAGTTAGAATAGGCGCACGTGTGAGCGTACTTGCATTTTTCTCGACAAAACAACCTCCCTGTACCGACCCTTCCGCGCGTACTCTATCAGCAGTGCTAACCTATGCATGGAAAGCTATTCGCACTTTGTCAGCGGGGCCCCGTCATCAACACAGCCTGACAAAATGTCCAGGCTGTACGGCGTTCGAACAGCCACTCGGTGAATGAGCTATCGAACGGATGCGAAGGAACTTTTCCATCCACTCTGTCTGAACGTTGCTTAACGGAGGCACCTAATCTCGTAGGAAATCCAACAATTTGCCGCTACGGCAGTCTTGAACAGAACTTCCAACGAAGCGAGCCCAAATTTCACGATTAAAACGTCCGTTCGGTTACGTGTTCGCGGATGGAGTCGTAGCGCGACGGAAGCGCGGATTCCAACGAATGACAGCTTCTGTTCTTCCCGAAGTCGAAACGCACCAACGATGCTGTGCTCTCGATCGGTGGACCTTCGCGTCTACGTGGCTGCAACGTAGCCCGCAATTTCGTTGCTCTGCGCCGACTTTTCAACCCCCTGCCAACTCTCTGTTTCTGCGAGTGAAGCGTGTTACGCCGGTTGCAGACCGACGTCGCGACGCCTCGCTCTAATTTAAAGCGATGCATTGTCACGAACCCCTCGCCGTTGCGGCGAAACGAGGGACGCTTCGTGGCCGCGACTCGCCCAGCCGACAGTAAAAGAAGCGACGCGTTGGGAAAGGATGAGATGGGTTGAGCGAGAGCGAGAAAAAAAGATAGAAGGGTTCGAAGAACGAACATGAAAGAAAGGACAGGAGGGGTGTGTCAGAGAGGAGCGAAGGTGGCCAGGCTTTTCAACTAAGTTGCGCGCTGAAAGTTTTTAAAGACCGTCGCCCTGGGACGCACCATCCACCCCTTTCTTCTGCTGCCCTCTCCCAGAAGCCACCCCTTTTACCTCGCGCCTCTGGAGGACCGAGTACAGACGCAGGGCTGAGAGAGAGAGAGAGAGAGAATAAAAAAGATAGGAGGGGGGAAGATGAGAGTAGCGCTTTATACAAAAGTACGAGCGTGCCGGCGCACCTGCCACCTCCTCTCTGCTTGCCATCGAAAACGGCGACGCTTAAAAAAAGAGAGGGAAAAGAAGCTTTTGAAAAAGCGACGCGACAGCAGGCAGAAAGAAGATCGAGCGTGGAACGAGCGAGCCGATCAAGAAGGAATACCGGAAAACGCTCGCGGACCAACGGAAGCCGATTTTATCCGCGCAGAAAGAGACGCGGAATGGAGGCGGAGACAAGACACCGGCGGATATTTTCTTTCGCGACTGATACCCTCGGAAATAGATTCGCCGGGGAAAAAAGCGCGGGGAAGAACGATCAAAGGGAACGCGTCTGAGAGCTGCGAACGACACGATTCGACATTTCCCTATTTTCTTCTTTTTCTTTTTCTTTTTTTTTTTTTTTCTTTCAGGGGGGAATTCGCAAGATTGCGCGTAGCATATGAGCTAACGTGGAAACGATTCGATTGCTTGGCGAGTGTCGAGTCGCGACTCCCGTCTCCGCGAGTTCTGCGGGGATCACGATCCTTCTAGAAGATCGAGCCTGGATTATTTTATATTTTCACGCTGCTACATTCGCCAAAGATTTAAGCCGCGATTTAAAAATAAATCTTGTTTCACCGTGGTTTCGCTTTGTTCCGCGGCTGACACTCTACATTTTTCATACGCTTTGTGCTAATTATCGCGATTCACCGGTCAAACGCGGAAACAATCCCTTTAGCGGCCGACACTAAAACGTAAGCGAGTTCCGTGCACCTTTTTAGTATAACTACGATTGCCAGGAACAATAACGCGATGGTTCAATTATTTGAATATACGCGAGCCGCGATTAAAACTCGCTTTCGATCTTTCAACATGTAATAATCCTGCCTTCTTGCTTCGTCATGCGTCTTGCATAATTAAAACGAACGCGAGTTTCAATACGTGCAATGAAATTTATAATCATGCGAATAATCGTACCGAAAGATCTGTACGTTTAAATTCTCTTGGAAATATCGTGAATATATCGCAGGATAATAAGGTAAAATAAAATGGAATAAAACCAACGGTTGGAATACTGTACCGTTCGAAACGTCAGCAGTATTTGAAACATGGCAACGGTAAATCAAAATCGAGTACGAGCAACGGGTCAGAAAATCGAAGTGGAGTTGTCGGGACGCGTAATCCGGAAACAGGAACGGTGAATTACGCGGCGGAACCGGGCGGACTCGCGCGACTTTTTGCGCCTACGCGGCGCTAATTATCCGCGAAATGTCACCGTTTCGGCTTGTTATATATCGCGCGGCATTTGCATAATAACAACTCTCGCGGTTGTAAGTGCAATCGAAACGAGTGTCGTCGAAATATAACGCGACCGCAGCCCCCTCCACCGCCGCCTAATTAATCGTCGCGATTAATCGCCGATGCAACGACCGTTCGTTGCAAGTTCGTTCGGACAACGTTCCGAATTATTCCGTACTCTGGCACTGAACGCGATTCTTTATCTGCTAAGTGTCGAGATTTCAAATTCGCGGCTGATTTTAAATCTCGACGATAGAGAGGGAGATCTCTCGCGTTTACAAGCAGGAAAATTGTATCGCGGTTCATGAAGACGCATCGCCGGCTATTTTCGCTGCGAGTCTTAAATATGTCCGACATTTAAAAGCAAGCAGCAACGAGGTAAATATCCTTCCGCGAAAAATTCAGCCGTTTAATTCGCAGCTTGTGGTTAACCCGACAAACGCGTCAGACTTTGCAACGAATAAGTAACTGCTACATGTTACATTAAGCTTCCGTGTTTGCGCATTTTATAATTTACACTGTTAAACAACTGCTCTGCTTTATCGCTTCTTCGCCGCCAATTAATAATCACATACCCCTCCCTTCCGTTGCAAGAAGATTACCTTTTCCAGTTGTAGGAGATAACGACGAATACAAAGTTAGACAATTGCAGAGATGTATCAAATCGTCCGTATATCAGATGTTTCGATCGATCGGCCGTGTACTTTGATCGACTGAAATTCTTTATGTATCTCTACGCTGTTCTGTGCCAATGGTTACGAGGTGAACGTATTTTTCCAGTACATACGTACAACGCGACTTCATGCGCGATTTTTAGGACCGCGTGGTGAAACTTCCGCTTGGGAAGATACGAAAAACAGTTGCGGCTGTCTTCCGCTGTCGCGCCATTCGAAAAGTCCGAGATTTATGACGTTTCAGCTTGCTATTAAGGACAGTTACCGGAAAAGCTGCAATTTCGAAACAGTAAACCATACTTTCTACCGGTTAAAGCCTCGTCGGTCGACAGATTTATTGGAAAAGTCTCGACTAGATCATTTATCTTGCAAAAATTTCTGTTTCGAACGTGTGTCCGAAGTATTTCGTTGCGGTTGCGTCATCGATGGAGAAGAAAGACTCTACCGACCAATAAAATATCACGTGGAACGAACGTGTCGCGATTCGTTTCTGTGCCAATAAAAATATCGCTTGTGCTGCAATAATGCGGCGCGGTTGCTGGCGCGTAACGCGCGCGTAATTTCCGTCGGAAACGCCGCGAGATCGATACGAATTCGTCCGCCGTCAGGCCTGGCTTTCGCTGACGTTCCAGCATTTGAATCGACCACGTTTGAAACCGCGTATCGGGATCGCATCGAGGGGCCCGATGAAAAATTGTTTCCTTCGGGCTTTGCTTCGCTCTATACCACCATGATGGATCGACAAAATTAGTAGGACTTTAATGAACGCTACTAACACCAAACTCTGCTATTTCCAACGAAATTTTAGAAGCGCCAACGTGCTTTGGCAACAATTTTTTTATCGCCGAATTAAAAATCAATAAAGTCGAATCAATGTGAAACGAGCGAATTTCTTGAATGCTTTTGCGCGTAAGAAAGAGGTTGACGAACGAGGCGACGTATTTACTCGCCCTCTCCGGTTAACGGATTAATCGGACAACTTACGCGCAAAGTTGCAACTCGTACAATTACAATCGTACAATTCAAAGTTACAATCACTGTCGCCAAGCTCTCGTGCTATATTTCATCGACTCTCTTATTCGTTCGAATTTGTACGAACGATGGAGCCGTTGTTGAAAGCGATTGTTCGATCCGAGAAATTCCCATTCATCGTCCATTCAACCGAAATGATTAGAGCTGTGTACAGTCGTGCGCATGTACGTAGGTTTGTGGAAAAATAAAAGCCGAGCGTAGCACAATGAATAATTCCAAGCGAAATAGCATCTGGAAAAATCGGACGACGTACGTTCCGATTGCCAAGAGAATTGCCAGCGTCGAGCGTGTCTCGGAAATAAGCCCGAGCCCCTGGCGGTTTTTACACGGCCGCTGACAGGTGGAAATAAATCGCGGCCCGACACGGAACGCTGCGAATGTATCTTCAATTACACGCGCAGACAAATTCTCGCAGCCGTGAAACTTCGACTCGCGCTTCGGCTACTTTCCTCGCAGGTAAACAAACTTCCCGTGTAATGACTTCGCTAAACAAGCTTCACGCCGAAAGTATACACCCCATCCGGGACGTTCGAGCATGTAGTAAGAGACCGAAAGCACACGAGAGCCTGGCAAATTTAATAACGACCCTGTTCTACCTCGAAAAAGCCACGCCAGTTGGCTTCTGTCACGTCCAACGTCTTTCTGAACACCGCGAAATAGAAATTAAATCGCATCGGCTCGAAAATCGTCTGTCTGTCGTCGCCCTTCCGCGCTTAATCACGCTGACGATCGTACGCAACGTTAGTCGCGATAATTTTAGCGTACACTGCAGATCGATGAATAGTGGATGCCTCTCTGTGCTTCGGACGTTAGAAGTTTCAGTCGAAGGTAGTTTTGAGTCTGCTAGGAACTCTGGTATCGATAATGGATTGAGTAATGGAGGAGAAATATCTGACTTGCTTGCATCTCTTGAATCAATAGTGAGATCTTCGCTTCTCCAGATGTGTCCTCCAGTGTGAAACCCTTTCACGGTTATTTACGTGATCTTGACATTCGTCGATCGCATTCATGCAGCATTGTCTTCCTCGGAAAAATTAAGAAGCTCAGCCTCGAAGAAATCGAGCATTCGGCCCTGGGTTTTGCAGTTTAACGAATAGACTTTTGAAACTGTTGAAGAAAATCGGCAGGCGGAATTTCTATCCGAAAGAACAACCATTGAAGAAGCATCTCTGTTCATAATCGAACGCAAACAATAAGAGCAACGTTTCGACGAATCGAACAGAGGAGCAGCAACGTGGAGCAATTA
This sequence comes from Bombus confusus, assembly GCA_014737475.1. Taxonomy (NCBI): domain Eukaryota; kingdom Metazoa; phylum Arthropoda; class Insecta; order Hymenoptera; family Apidae; genus Bombus; species Bombus confusus. Next base: position 366,871 of record JACXIV010000155.1, read on the forward strand.
GAACACCGGCACAGTTTCGTCGTGCCGCGAGGCTCGACTAATTACGTGGGGCCCAAAATTGAATTATCGATTCCCGATATCAAGCCACCGAATCAATCGCACGTGTTCTACTCGCGATCGACCTCCTCAAGCTATCCAAACCCCTTCAAAAACTTCTCCATCCCTTCGTATTCAACCCATCGCGAATCTACTTTCGCACCATTCCACCGCCTTCTGGTTACGTTCTCGGAATTTCAAGCGACTCATGACCGACATGGCCGCTCGTTTCCGCTCAAAGCTTCGGTATCCTCGAGAGGCAGTGTCGTCGTTAAGCTTTTAGCCAGCGAACACGAGCTATCTCATCGTTCTGAAAATTTCCCTGCCTCTCTTCTTCAACGTTACCTTTGTTTATTATCAAATCTAGTCCGCCCTTAATTTAAAAACGAGATTATTAATCACCTTTATGGTTAACATACTTGCAACGGTACTATCGTCCTTCTCGCTATTCCGAGATAATTTGGAACGTACTAATGGAAAGAAATCTAATGTTCCCAATGTGCCTTGGCTACCAACTCGCAAACAACGAATTACACGCAACCAAAGGATTCTTTCTTTGCATTTTATCGCAGCTGAAAACTTGGTAAGTAAATTAATAGCTGTAAAAACAAGCTCTTCGAACGTTGAATCCTGTTGTAAATCGATTCGCCGTAAGACGGAGCTCGCGTAAGCTGTACAAGCGACCGAGATTCCATTCGAGTTGGGCAGAAGATTAAGGCGGAAGCACACGCGGAAAGTTTCCGCCGCCGCCTGGAGGAGATGACCGGTTGCGCTAAGCCGTATTAATAACGACAATAACGCTAATCGAGGCGGTAAACGATAATTGCCAAGGCTTAACCGAGAACTGGCAAAGACGCGGTCGAGCTACTTCTGCGGATCACGACGCGAATCGTGCGCCTCCCGCGATACCATTTAAGATGTCTTCCGGTATGGCAACGGAAACGAAGCCTGTGACTCGTTTTGCAGCGGAGATGGCGCTTTCCAGCCATTTCGCGATGAAATCCGCGCCTTTCAAACGGATAACGACCCTCCCAGACGCGCTCCTCCGCGACTTACAGCGAATGTATTTTGTAAATGTATTAGAGTAAACGTGGCATTAGCAAACGTGAAGTTCTGGAGAGATTTTCGATTTTACTCTTCTTTAAGTCTTAGGAGGAAAAAAGAAGCAGAAGAAATGGTAATTTGTAACGAGAAAGAACGGTTTCTGCGTGGATATTTTTTAAATAATATTTTGTGTAAACTCGAAGACTCGCGGGTTTTGGTCTCGGAACGGTTCTTCTTCATTTTGTCGTACTTTCAACTTGGCTAAGTTCTTTCTTCCGTCTTAATCCGCGAAAATTCTAGCTGTAAAATGTAGTGTAGACATTCGGGAGGCAAGGAGCACTCGCGTGACAAGGTGGGTCCCGGAAAGACGTAAAACGCTATCAGTTTCAGCCGAGCCCGTCTAATTCCGCAATAATACAGGCCGCGTGGGAAGCACGCGGGTGGTTAACACGACCTTCGAATCTATTATTTAAAACCGTGCGCGAGAACATTCCAGCGCCGCGGAAAATGCAGCCCCCTTTCCGTCTTCTTCGTCCGCCACGGATATCAGCACGTGCATCTTTCCCACCTATCTTCCTTTTGTTCTCGTCGATCGAAGAGGAAAGAAAAGGAAGAAACAAAGAAGGAGGAGAATAGAAGAAAGAAGGTAGAGAATAAAACTAAAGCGAAAGAGGAACGTACGCGTCCAGATTAAATCTTAATTTTCCACGTCGATTCGAGGATTTAATTCTTCTCCGCGGAAAATCGGGAATCCGCTCGTTGAAGGTTGATCGACAATAATTAGAGGAACGGATAAGTACGTCTGAATTCAAACTAGAGGAAAAACCGACGTCACGGGAGACAATGGTTTGGAGAGCAGCCGAGCGAAGGTCCAAAGAAATTCTGCTGACTTCGACGTCCTCGGATTTCCATCGTTCTCGCGTGTAGCCGCGCGTACGTGAACGTTTCAAAGTCCTTCGACTGAACCTCCTATAGGGGAAAAAACGCTCAAATCCGAAGGAATTCCCTGGCTATCTCACTCGCGAGGTAATTCAGCGTCTGTAGAAAGGGGTAAAAGTGAGGAGCGTAGATTGCATAGATTCCTTTCGAATATCCTTTGGTCGTATCGGTCTACGGAAATTATTGCGGATCGTGCTACGCGCGTATGGTGATAGAGAAGCAAAGCAAATTGAAATCTTGATCTTGGAAATAAATAATCGTAAGAACAAAGGAAAATAAGTTCGTAGGAACTTCAAATTAAGAACGACGTTGTTTTTTTTTTTTTTTGTCCTCCTGTAGATATTGAGAAAATTCGCCATGCCTCCGAGGCGTTTCCTTCTCTCGGAAACGTCCCGCAAAGTCATTCGTCACGCACCGCAGCATTACTGCGAGGACAGTGGCAATTTCCTTTACAACGTGTCCCTTCCCAATCTTCCGCGTCTCTTCTATACAGCTTTCCGACGGTCAAGACCAACGGTACCATCTTATCTTCAAACCGCCGCAAACGCCTCGATATAATCAATTACGTCCATCGACAAACAGCGTAATCAAACCGAAACAGCAAATCTCCTTATCACGGACCTAACCGTAACTAGCAGCCTGTTTAGAATTCCAAGCTTCAAACTCGTGCCAACGACTATATCCCTTATCGGCTGGGAGCGCGAATACGTGGTGCCACGGGGTTTTATTGCTCGACCAGTCACGGCAAGATACGAGCCCCTAGGAACAACTAAACAACGACCAAATCCGAGCACCACAGCCACCTGGAAGGATCGCCCGGCATCTCGATATTCCGGTCTTACGTGTACACATTGTAAAATTCTCACAACCTGCCCTACGCTCCGACATTACGCTTCTCGCGTGTCGAAGCTTTTGTCCGCCGCGTGGCCACCCTCTCTCTACGTATGTCATATCCGCACCGAGATAAGGCGAAGGACTTTCATTCCCCTATCCGTGTAACGTTACCAGAGCTTACCATCCGTGAGAACACCCTCGAATTACGCTCTCTCTCTCTCTCTCTCTCTCTCTCTCTCTCTCCTGCTTTCTCTTTCTCTGCGTAAAGTCAACGTCGATTTATTCCTCATCCTCTATGGCATATTCGGCGGGGGAACAAATTTTTTGGTAATCCGCTTGCTTGCCAGAGGGAGATCGATAGAAAGTACTTGGGGACGGATATACGAGGGATTCTGTTCGATCCACCCTTTGTGGTTCCTCTCTTTTTCTCTCCCTTTCTCTTTAGAACGCATCGTGGGATTTGGCGAGAGGGATGATTGTATCGGGTTTTAAGGGGTGGCTATTACTACACCGCAAAGCTAACGGCGACTAGAGCAGATCTTTTGAGGATCATAAAATTCTATAAAGGAAACTGATCACTATTAACCCTTTCGCTACTTTCAAAGCGTTTTTTTTTTTTTTTGATATTCGGGCCGTAACCAGTTCCATTTATACAGGGAACGTGTATGCATTCCACGTTTGAATAAAATAAAGTAAAATAAGATGTATCTCGATCTGTGGACTCAATGGTATGACGTGATACGAAAAGGGAAGGTCAGTTGCTGTGTGTTTTCTCGTACGATTCTGTCGCGGTAATTTTTATCATATTCGCTTGCACGTAAAATCGCATTAGCTTCGAGTGCTTCGTAATGCGGGATTTGCCGCAAAACGTTACGCATTTCCTGCTGATTATTAATTTGCTTTCACAGCTGCGAAACAGCTTGTTCCTCGGTAAATAATTATATTCGCCATCGACCACAAAGGGGGTGTAGTTCATATTCAGGATAAAAAATCAGCTATACAGCCGACACGTTCCTCGCTCGAATGTCTCGCTACGACCTTAATAGACCTTGAACACGAGGCACAGTTCTTACAGGTGGTTCGTTAACGTTTCCACCCTCGTCACAGTTACCCTTGAGAAAGGTACCTCATCAGACTCACCCTCGTGAAACCGGGTCTCGTCCGGATGCTACAAAAATAACGCTACCCTTGTTGCGCTACGTAGGCCTGATAAATGGTCGAGTCTTTCCCATGCCGGTCAAGCAAGTTCTTAATTAAAAGGAACCCCCCTAATAATCGAGCCGGCTGATTCGCGATACCACCAGCCATCGTACAGGAGCCGTGCTTAATGCGAGGGTCAAAACTCCGAACATTAGCTCCCGGAATTAGTCGTTCGAGGCAGCCGAAGTAGAAATTACGTCGGGGCAAGACGAGTGGACGACGTTCACCGAGACGATCCGACCCACGATTCGTTCGCTGTCTTAGGGGCTGAGAAGCAAACTCGATGGAATGGAGAAACAGCTTCTGGCAGGGATATTTTCGAGATTGAAATCGTGAACATCGACGTATCGATATATCACGATATATAAGATATCAGCGCGAGAAATATATAAAAGGAGACGGTGTTCCGTGGGATCGGTCAGAAATAATACACAGAAAATAGAAATATTAAAATAGAAATAATGAAGCAGAAATATTAAGCAAACGCGAGTTAAATGTTAGAGCTGCCTGCTGATCTCCGCATACCGATCGATCAGAGTTTAATTAGAGAAACATTAGGTGTCTCCACGCTAAGTATAACTTTCCTTTCGAATAACGGGTACTCGCGTTCAGGAAAGTGGATTCGATCGACAAGAATTCATTTAATCGGACAGTAACGATAAAGTTTCGCCCCAACGAACGGAGTTTTCTTTTAATAACGAAAATATCGTGTTCTCGAAAATGCTGTCCGCCAGATACGTGAAATTCTCGGAAAGTTTTCGGGACGTAAAGAACAGCAGTGGGAAACTGGACGAAAATTCTGGCGCGGAAACGACTCTGACTAATATGTAATCCCGATCCAATATCCCGTACGAGTTCTGGTCGTCGTACGTCTCCATATCTCTTAGGAGTTCCATTCACTTTTCGATCCTCGTCCCCTTACGAAATCAGTCCTCGGTTCGTACAAGTTTCACCGATGAACGGACGCCAGATATCTCGTATCTGGAGTTTTTGCACGGGCGCACGAGGGCATACACGGTCCGGTTCGTGTGCATGCGCGCGATTCAACGCGATTTTAGCAAGCACCTCGGAAATTGGATCCGCGGACTGCATTTGGAAATTGCGTCGCGCGCCCTACACCGAATATTACGAATTTCATCGCGGCCGGGCGTATCGATCTGTCGGAGATTAGTCAATTCGACGAGCTGCGCCGACTGTTCTCAAAAACTGCGAACGGGTCTTGGAAAGTATCTTTCGAAGAGGAAAGATCTGGTTTCCGGAGAGAAAAAACACTCGACGGTGATCGATGCGATTTTATAGCTGCGCGAGATACTTGGTACGACCTGAGAAACACATTTTTGGCACGTGCAACGGATGACCAACAAATAGAAGCACGAACAGCCGCAGCTAGAATGCATCAGAAACCGATATAACAGCTCACCGCTTATTGTTGTTCGTGGTCGTTCAAAAATAATATCCAGAAAAATACAATTACGCGTTTCTGCGTCCTCGGAACGCGAATATCCAACAGCCACTTCTGAACCATCCTGTACGCTTCACCGAAAATTGTGTAGACGCGCCAGTAAGTCGTTCCTTCCAAGACCAAGAAGCGAGTAAACGAACGAGGGAAAAAGAATTTCTGAATGATGTAACGGCATCGAAAGAGAAGAACGCGCGGCGGGCTGTTCGCCGCGACAACTGCATAGTAATTCAACCGGCTATCACGATAATGTACGGGTGTAATGCGACGTACACGCGGGAAAATAGAAGGTCGGAGTAGCCACATTTTCCCCAGGCCGTAGCCGGCGTGCTCGGATCTTCGTGTAATTTACACCCGCCTGAGTACGGATAAGCCCCGTTTATTTTATTTTTGTTGCCACGCTTCGTATTCTCGGCCCGACTTTCCAGCAACCACCAGGGTACTTTAGTTGATCTTGCAAACTTAGTAGTTCGTTGCTTCTCTCTCTCTCTCTCTCTCCCTCTCACACACACACACGCACACACCTCTTTCTCCATCTCTCCCTCTCCCTCCCTCTGCCTGTTCCTGTTTCGTGCTGCTGCCTGCACAGCTTGTCGTGCTCACGTGCTAGAGCACCAGTCTGCAGGCAACTTTTTGCAACACGCTGAATTTCCACTCGAAAACGCAGTAACTTTAAACGGCGTGCTCGCTCGCGGGAATACGATTTTCCCTTGTTTGCGCTACTTTCGCTTCTCCATTAAACCTACCCCCGCCGGAACGATCAATCACACGAATGGAACGAAACGGAACACCACTCGCAACCGGATAGCAACTCTCTCTATTTCGATCACCTGTGTTGGTTGTCTTGAACGAGCAACGAACGCCTCTTTGCAACCATGATGGTTCTGATCCAACCTCAAATCCACGTTAGTCTGCGTACGAGTCAATCGGGCCAATCTTACGTTCGAACGAATGGGCCAAATTTAATCGAATTACGTTCGATCGATCGTCGGGTATGTTCGTCCGTTCGATGACGCTGCTCGTTTAGCTTCTTCGTGCTCGCAGTCAGGAATCGGCTGGCGAACGTTACTCGGCGGATTAGAAGCGTCGCGCGTTATTACGACTTTTATTTCTGTTGTGGTTATTGGTTATATAGATACAGAGAAAAGCGCGTGGATAGACTGTCAGATAGTAAACTATATTTAACAAAGAAATGTTGGTACGATATGAATACAGTTTGAGCTGGTGCAGATCCGCAAGCTAGCAGCGTTACCTAGAAACTGAACACCGAAACCATCGTTGCCTGTCTCTTGTCTTATGGTTGCCATGTGGTTGTCTTTCGTCTATGGCCTGTCGATGGCTTTAGTGAGTCAGAAAATAAGTCGGTACAGATGTAGAGTTTACTTAGAAGCGTTAACCACTTCAACAATTTCATAACTCATTTCGTTGGTTATTGAATATTGCAGTGTCTATAGAAATGTCAAGCAATTCTTACAAAGGAACCACTTGTGATAGATAGATAAAATAGAAACGAAGCGAGCTTCGAACTTCCGCGTTGCTGCGAATTGTCACGGCCGATCCTTGGGACAGGACCAGCTAAAAACTTGTTGTTGCCTCGCACTCTCGGGGTAGATTTGTCGCTAATAGCAATCGAGAACTATCCCCGTAACGTCGTTGTTAATTGCCTTCCCAGCTCGCGCCACAACGAACAAGCGAAACGACGCGAGTAGCGGCCTGCTCGGAGATCGTCCTCTTTTCGCCATTGTGTGGAAACAGCGAGAAGCCAAAAGCTCGAAGATGCTTGGCGATCCAGAGTGTTGGATAAATAAGAGCAGGCAGCGGAATTTCCTGATGGAAAGCGAACTGGTGGTGGAAATGGATCGAAATACTCTCTGGTACACTGGGTCGCACGTTGGCTTCGTAATACCGGCCGGATAAAGTGGATAAGCTGTCGGTCGGTTCGGCAATTTCGAGACCCTGTCTGTCCCCCCTTTTCCACTCCCTTTCTACCCCCTACTGTGCACAGCCGTCGATCCAACTTGATCTAACCTAATCATTTGCCAGCACGCGATTTACCGTCTACGTGCTGCTATCGGCCGATTGATTTCTCCGACGGGATTATATGTCGCAGTGTCGGCTCGTCAGTCGTCTTATCTTTTTAACATCGATCTTAGTACGTGCGACCCTCGACGACGAACGACACTTGGGATTTCTCCGTTACAGCATAGAATCGCTTAACAACCGAGACGATAGTAAAATAATAAGGTGTTGAGAGATTCGATCGCGCGGTTTGTGGTTGTGCGACGATTGTACGACGTGTGATTGAAATTTTATGATGTTACGTTTGACGATGTCACAGTTTTATGACGGCAGATATTCATCGAGTACGTAATTACGCAAGCAAGTTGGCAAGCATTTCTATAATTTAACGCCAGTAGTGTGAGTCCGTGTATAGATATATTTTGTCCGTGTTCAACTACTTAAGGGTTCTGCTAACAACGAAACTCTTCTGCGTTGCAACTGCAAAATCGTTAGATCCTCATCTCGGGATGCGGTATCATCTCTTTATCTCTCACCATGAAACTCGTTTGTCGCTTAAAATTTTGACGCTCGTATATTTCGACTTAGGTCCACTGCCAACTGCCGGCACTTTTCACTTATTATTATTCGCTCGATATTATTTTAAGAAAATCACACTGAACCTATCATCGTAATTGATTACGCAATGATTATGCGAATCTACTTATTTATTCCCTGATTGTCCCATTCGGTTACAGAAATCGGGATTATAATAACTTTTTGACCATTCGCTTTTCATGGATCGTTAGATTCGCAACATGCCGGTCTTTTCGGTGTATTTTGTATTTATCAATTTATTATACATATATTAATATTTCGCTTCGATAGAACGCTGTCAAATACGCGAATCATTCGTCTCGCGCTTAAATGACGATTAGATTAAAAAGAAAGCTAAAGTCACGTGAACGTGACGGCCGACGACAGATGGTAGAGCGAAATCACGTGCACGTACACAGATACGATCTACTTTCATTGCCATTTGTTACACACAACTAAATATTTTCACAAGTTCGCCTCCGTGTTCGAGACTACAATGGCGCGAGCAGATTTTTAACGCGATACTTTGAACGAATTTATCGAAAGAAATTACAGCCGAAAGTTGCTGCTTCGTTATCTATATGGGGGAGGGAACTTTTTGCGAAAATTTCACCGAGGCTTGCGTGGAAGTTCCGCGAAGATTCGCATCAGCCTGACAAATAGCTAAGTGGGACCCCTGCCGAATATATAACTCGCTTTCGCGATTCACCGAGAGAGACTACGTTCTTTCCTTTCCTTTCTCCGCCCGCTTTTTGCGTTCTCCACAGTTCCCCGCGTTTCATATAGATTCTGAAAAACTTCCACTTGCCAACTTGCCTGTCTGCCTTCTCACCCACCGTTCTCGCGTCTTTCACAAAGCCTCGTAATCGAGCGATTTTAACGCGTATCGTCATTTGATACTTGCAAACTTCGTAACAGCAATCGCAGGATTCGCCTCACCCTCGAGCTGTTACCGTGAAGGTGAGAATTCGCGTGTGCGAAGAGCGATTCAGAATCGAGCAAATGTTTAGACGTAGTGGTAACTATACCTCCCTTTATAGAACTTGATAAATTAGAAAATAGACTGTACCTCTCAACTACGATTCCAACTACTTTAGTAGCAGAAGAAAAGTTATCTTCCTTGGACTTAGTCTTGCACCGAAAAAAAGAACAAGATACGCAAGCAAAATGATCGACGATGATTCGATGTAACCTAACGTTTCTACGTTATTTCGCTATTCTTGAATTCGACTCTCCCGTTAGCGAAGTAATCACAGAAACGTTGATGTATTGCCGTACCTTCACGATACATCGACTCGCCGTAAGCACTGCTAATCGTTTGATTAATTATTTAATTAATACTGCATAAATATAGTGTCGGCTGCAGCTCCCAGACACGTCCCAGAGGAATCGCAATTAGATCCATCGGATTATTTACGAGAAGCGATACGAAATAGACGAAGTGAAGGAGAGATAGAGGAAGACACTTTGCCTCTCTCTCTCTCTCTCTCTCTCTCGTTCTTATTAGCCGTAATGCGTTGAGCCAGATATCTGGGCCTTTAGTAACTCGACCGTACGGTTGCAGACACTCCCGGACGTAATTGTGTAACACGCTTAAGGCTGGATCCGCGCCGAATGGTTCGCCAGAGTCGGTAATCTTCCCTCAATGGTCAAATCCTATCGTTACGAGAGGGTTGGCTAATCTTCTCTTAAGCTGTGAAACGCGTTCACGGCGCACCGCATCGACGCCCGTGACGACCACTTTCCCTTCCAACGGACAGACTGAAATCCGCTGTATCATCTGCATACGGAAAGCCAAGATATGGCCACCTCTTATCGCTTACATCTTTTCGCTTGGAAGCCGCTTATCGTCACGTTTCAGCAGGTCGCGATCTGTCGCCGTGCTCGCGAAACGAAACCAGTCACGCGGTTCCGGACTTACGAATTCAATTACCGGCCCAGCGATCCGGTCGCGTTTGCGATCGTTCTACGAGTTACAGCCTCGTCGCGGATTTCCTTGCGTCGAGGTTAGCTTCGCGCTGACAGAGACTCTGAGAAATTTACTTTACAGCTTCTTTATAATCCGGGAGTAAAATCAGCCGGAAAACGTTTCGTGAGACGATGAATAATTTTGCGAAATATTAACGCGGTAACGACCGTTTCGTAGTTATTGCTCAATCGGTTATTGGAAACTACGGAGATTTAACGGAGATTTAACGGAGATTTAACGCGAGGCAGCGTGGGGAGGGCACCGCTTCAGAGTGGTTAGTTGGTCTGGAAATAAAGATAGCAGGCGTGGCGAATGGTAAGGTTAATATGGAGGTCTTCGCGGCGGTGAAAGGAACGGAAAGTCGCGACTCCCATCGCGGCTCGTTAGACGTCCTACGCGCGAATAAATCCATTTCTCGGCCGTGTTTCTGTCAAGTATCGAGGCACGAGCTCGAACGTTGTTTCGACAACTGGGATAGAAGAAGAAAAAGGCGCCGGCGAGACGTAATTAACATGGAAGCAATAAACAGGGGAACGAAAGAGAGAACGTGGACTGCGGGGTGGGTGGAATAGTTCTAAACTGAACAGGAGAAATTTCTAAACTAGGCTGATACCTTTTTAAGCGTGGAAACGAGATGCCGCGAGAGGCGAGGACGAGGAATGGGAGGAGCTCGAAGCGGAGGAAGAAGGTGTGCAATGGCTGGCGCGAGTGGCGTACGATTAAATTGAAATTAGTTGCGGAACTTTTTAATTGCAGATTCGATAACGCCAACGGTGAGGCGGAGAGGGCGGTGGTCCGAGGTAGCTACAATTTATACGAGGTTCCACCAATCCCCTTCACCCCCTGCACCTTCTTCAATACCTCGATCTCTTTTTCCAACCCTCTCTGTTCTTTGTCTTTCGCTCGCCCCCGTCTCGCTCGCTCTCGCTCTCTCTCTCTCTTCTCCTCGCTCGGCGAAGGGGGCGGAAAACTCTCAAGCCACCGTCCTGCCCGCTTTACGAATTCAGTGCCCCGGAAGTGCGCTTATTATTAAACGAAGATGGTGGATTAACTTCTTACAGAATTTGCCCGGCTGCCAGCCGAGCCCCGACTCACGGTCCACGCAGTGTTTCCTGAACGCCGACCCGATAATCCTCGCTAAGATAAATCTCCGACGACGCTGAATACCGAATATAAAACCCTCGTGAAAATTCCGCTGAATTAAATCGCGGAGAACGCTCGCGGAACGCGGATCAACCGTACCCAGCCGGCCCCGCTCCTTTATTTCCAAGTAGGAATAATTTTCTCCGTGGCACGCTCGAATGCCGATTGAACACCTGAAACGGTCGGAAAGCGGCGAGGAAAAGATCGTCCCGTATTTAGCAGGGATGTCGAAGCGAGTCCATCGACAAGACAGCAGACCTCTCTCTCTCTCTCGTAGGCTTTTTAGAATGTTGAAGTGGTTAACACTTCTAAGTAAACTCTACATCTGTACCGACTAATTTTCTAACTCACTAAAGCCATCGACAGGCCATAGACAAAAGACAACCACATGGCAACCATAAGACAAGAGACAGGCAACGATGGCTTCGGTGTTCAGTTTCTAGGTAACACTGCTAGCGTGCGGATCTGGACCAGCTCGAACTGTATTCATATTATACCAACATTTCTTTATTAAATATTGTTTACTATCTGACAATTTATCCACGCGCCTTTCTCTGTATCTATATAACCAATAACCACAACATAGAAAAATGCAGGTCATCGAGAAGCACTGACAGTTTGGCGGTTATGGAGCATCGACGACGCGATGGACCATCGTTTCTCGCCTAATGTTTGCCTCGGATCTCGTTTCCCTCGAAGACAGCGGCGGGACCACGGCTTTCATCGAGCCGGTCGATCAAACGGATGAAGCTATTCGATCGTTTTTAAATTATCGGCGGCGGTATGCCTGGACGCTTCCCTTCAAAAATTTATCGACTAATACCCCGGGAGGAAGGATGCTCCGATAAGGGAGGAAGAGACGAGAGTCGGCTCGGATGTAGATCGGCGAGTCTCTGCCGAAACGTTGTTCCGCCCTCGTCTCCTCCAATATCCTATCTATCGATTCAACCCTTCGCTACGTACGAAAGGGAGGCAAAAGGACGAGGAGGAAAAGAGTAGAAAAAGAGGAAGGCGAGGAAGAAGAGGAAGAAGAAGGAGTGGGTGACTCGTCGCATTAAGGAATCGAGCGAATCCAGAGGGCGACGCCCATTCCACGAGGACGACGATGCCTTTTTGAGTGGCAATATGGTAGGAAGCCTTGGCAAACGAAAAAGTAAGAGCCACCCTTGTGTCGTTAGGTTGCCGCTGGAACCCGACAGACCTTCTCTTGGGACCTCTTCGGACTACTTTTATGCCTGCGTTCCGGGGAACCGAGGCGATCTAGGAACGACACTCGAACCGGACGGCCGATAAAATCAAGGGGAGACGGGATAAGATAGTCGTAACGCGGCTGTAACTCGCTCTGCTATCGACCGCAATTCCGATTAGAAGTATTAACGTGCCTGAACAAACTTTGTGCCTTTCTTCAACTTTATACTTCTGTAGCGTTGATCGATCGTCCAAAGAAAGGCGCTTCCCGAATGACGATTTTATTAAAAATCATCGGCGCCGGTTTAGCTCGCATTTGATCTTAATTTCTACAATTGCGGGCAATCAACTGCGAGAATAACTAGTTCCAGCTATTTTCTTGATTTTTTTTCTTTTTTTTTTCTTTCTTTTTTGCTTCGACTCGTTATAGCTAACATTCTAAAATTCGATATACTTAATTACATTAGGCAACACAGTAAAATTAAACTGAACAGGATATGAGAATGCAGCTTATTAATAAATTTGGTACCGTAATACGATAGCACGAATCGTCGTGTATGAAACGATTTAATCCCGGCCGGGGCATAATCGACGCGATCGCAGCGCGAAAGTTGATTTAATTCGAATTGCCTGCGAAAGATCGCTCATCGTGAGTGCTCGAGTTTACGCGACCGTACCACCCTTCGTCTTTGTTTCCCTCGTCCGCTTTCTCAGAAGAATATTCTTTGAAAGTCATTTCACGCAATTACTTAACAGCGCGCTGAACGAAGGTACATTTTCGAGGGAACCGTGGAAATTGCGTTAAGTACAGGAACTATGTCGTCGTGGAAAATGAAGCTTGTTCTTGACAGCGAACCGAAAGATTAATTGTCGGCTAAGATATCCGAAACGTCGTTGAACGTCGTAACTGGCGGATGGAATTGTCGGCGAAGTACGAAAACTGTTCGTCTGGAAACTTCCTAAGCGGAGATAAAACACGAAACAAAGAGAATCTAAAGAGAATGCCCGAAAAAATTCGAATACGCGGCATCGAGTACTAATAGTACGCGCGTTTTGCAGCGAAACGTAATAAAGCGACGTTGGAAATATTTCGCCAGGACATTCGTCGAGAGAAAGGCGTTTTCGTTCGCGAATTTCATTGAGTATACTCGTGCGAGTAGACGTGCGCCTATAAGCATCCCGCGCCCAGCGGAGAAAGAGGCACGACGCAAGGGGATAAAAAAAAAAGCGGCGAGTAAAACAGTCAAGGATGAAAAGTGTAGAAGGTAAAACACTGAGAGATCCTCTGTAGCGACCGGTAAAAACGCTTGGTTCAAAGCCCTTTCTGTCATCTCCGTTGACTAGAGTACTACAAAATTCGTCCCTGGGAACGAAAACTTTGATCTCTCCTATGCGCACGGGCATAAAAACGGTAACGATAAAAAAAAAAGAGAAAAAAAGAGAGGGAGAGAGAGAGAGAGGATGATAGCGAAAGAAAAAGGCGCAGGAGTGGGCGGAGGAGCTCGAGCATAAAGCAAACATCGTAAAAGTTTTAACGAAAGATACGCGTGGCACTGCGTGAACGCGATATACATTCAGCTGGAAATGTAGCAGGATTCTCGAAAGCGCACCAAAATCTAGATAGATGCTTTCCTTTAATGCGTCTCAGCGATATATTCGATGAAAAATCTTGGAGAATAGAGATTTAGTAGATATAGAGTTTTCTGCTGCGCGAAAGCCTAATTCATATTCGCGGTAAATAACACTTAAGGAAGGAGAGATAGTTCGAACGCCGTAGTCTCTAAACAACAAATGGAGCGAAGAGTCCGGGAACAAAAATAAACTGCCCTTTTATCGAGAGAGAGAGAGAGAGAGAGAGAGAGAGAGAGAGAGAGAGAGAGAGAGCGAGAGAGAGCGAGGTAAGAAGCACGCGCGTGCACCGGTATTTGTTTAGGGTCTGTCAGTGTTTGGTCAGCTCCGAAATGGACAATGAACAGCGGGAAAAGAGGATTAGAATGCAGCGAAAAGAGGCGAGCAGAGCAAAGGGGATGCGCGTAAGTAGATTGATCCCATCAAGATCAGACGGAAATACCGTTGGCTGTGAAACCTTACGTTGTACCTTCTGAAAATAACGAGCTGGTAAATCTGCCTAGTGCCGGAAGCCCCTCGAACAACTACAGACGATAAATCATGAGAACCAGCCACTTAATTAAAGTTCGGCCCTGGGAAAAGGTAAACACGCAATCGCAATTCAACTTCTCGTCGAATGAGAAAAGTTTCCCGTTGCCCTTTGAAAAGAAACGGGCAGAAAGAGTTGCTTTTGCAAGTATATTGTGGCGCGTTAAAATATTTACCGCATACTGAAGCGTACTTTTAGAACGATGAAGAAGTCGTGGAAAACGATGCCGAAACTCTCATCAGTTGGAACACAATCGGAGAAACTCGGCCGCGCCGCCTCTAACTTGCATCCTTTTCTCTCAAATTTTTATCCGAGCCAACCGAGAGGAAGTAGCATTTCTACGAGTGGATTTCAGAATCGTAACGAGATTTTCGAGCAACGAGAGCAATAGCTGCCAAACCGGTATGGAAGGAACAGGCAAACGTTCTTGTGCCTGTAGACGCTCTATCCAAATGAAATCCATCTTACAGATATAAAAAGGGAATATTTCTCCAACGAAAAATGGCCAGATATTCGTAGAAGCGGCCACGCGGAAATAACGATTCGCGGGAATTGTTAATCAACCGCGTTTAATAAAAACGCCCCAACCGAGGCAAAGGTTAATTCCTACTGCAACCTGCGCGAACGTTTGCTTATTTCGCTAGCCAGCAGCCGAAATAATACGAGTCGCAATATGTCAGCCAACAATAAGGGCAACACCTGTTTTCTATAAGTGTCGTATTTTTGCACAGGCATCGCGTTCCTTTTACCGCCACTCGTCCATACCGCCCGGCCATAAAAGATCGAGTTCTCCGTTCATTAAGCGAGAAGTCTGAGTAAAACCTAGTTGGAGAGTGGTTCCTATAAAGATGAAGATACAAACGGGGACACGCGTGGTTGGAAGATGAAATTGTGAAGGAACACGAGGGTAAACGTGCGAGTAGTCGTAAATTTTGAACCCCAATATAGTAGAGCGTGTTGCCGCGTTGAATTTTCTAGTTTCTCCTCGATTCGCATTTATTTTTTCCTTCTTCGGAGGGCGCGCAGGACGCGAGCATTATGACGCCAACGAAAAAAGTCAACTGCCACGACTGCAGGCTGCTGACCGAGTGCTATTTCGAGGGCCTAATTAAGTTTCCACGCTGAACGAGGAAAACCCCTATTACCAAACTAGCATGGAACGATGCAAGAAAGCGGAGTGGTCCCTTTATGATGAGAGTCTCGCAGGTAAGGCCAGTCACCTGTTTTTTAGCGTACGGAAGACGAAAATTATGCAAAAATGTCTAAAAGAAACACGAATCTCCAAGAATGCGCCCGACTGGCAACCGGCTGACTCAACTTGAAAATTAAAACGTCTTCGTTCAAAGAGAAAAATGTATTTACCGAGATTGCGCCAGTTCCTGCTGAATCTCTCGGATAGCTGCTCGAACTACGAAACGCGAAAATAAAATTCGGTTTATAAAAGATCAGAGGCTCGTAGATGAAAATTCCATCGCGAGGTAGACGCGTATTCCGTTTGACTTAACAAGGGATTCCTAGGCGCGATCCTCGACAGAGAAAAACATCCTGTAAACACGTAGCTCGGCACGAGTTTCCCTGCTCCTCGACGAGTCTGACCCATTGAAAAGTATAAATCGGCGAACAACGCTACCCTTGGCTGTGGGAATATTCCGACGGTGCTGTACATGTTGAGGAGAGTGTAGTACCATTCGCGAACCGCTTCTCCCGTACAAATATGTGCACATCGAAATTAACCTACCTCCTGCAGACTGCCTCTGGAATCACCTTTCTAATTCGAATTCCTCTCCGCATATACGCGATTATAATTTCCATTCATTCTCTCAACACACAGGAATTAATGTATTCATTGCATTAAGAATCGAATTTACGCGATTCAACTAAGAATTATAAATTTACAGAACCCTAACGTTTTTCATAGAGGTTATCGGTTCTTACCGGTAAATTGCTAGATACCAGAAACGACCAGGTACTTCTTTACGGCGTTCCACCATTCCTCTAATAATCTTCCCGGGATCTGCACAGCGTGAGACCATACGCGACATAATTCACCGAGAACAACGAGACTCGGTAACTGGATCAGCGATTTAAGATACTGGATACTTTACCACCGACATACTTCGATACTGGATAATCCGAGAGAGTCGAGTATTCTCCCTTGGACCGTGCATCCTTCTGCTACGTTCATCGAGACCACGGAGGCGGTCTCCTGGCGTTCCGCCGTTCGCTGAGGTGCGAACGAAAAGACGAGGTTACGCACCTAAGAGAACCACGCCCGAGCAGTTAATTCAGATTTAAACGTGGCAACGTCGCGGTGTCGGAAGGTAACCAGGAGGCGTCGGCGAACACACAGGAGGATAGCAATTTAATAAACGCATGCTCGTAGGTTGGCACACGAGGCTGGCCCGTGCAACCTCGAAACCCTCCGCTTGCACCGAGGAAATCTCGTCGGCAGCTACTTTCTAATCTCGGATTCAAATTCGACCCGGGAAACCCGACCGTCCTCCTCGGTCGCGCTCTCGCCCCTTGCATCCCCCTAACTACCTGTTTTGCTCGACGACGACTCGGTGCCCCTAACGAGGCTCCGGCTTTTTGTCAGCCCGGTTCGAATTTCCTCCAGACAAATTTCCAGCCGTGCGTGCAATTAGGCATTTGATAATTAACGGGCGAAGGTTGGCGCTTGCCTAGTGTTGTATTTTCGAATTAAGAAAAGAGGCCGCGCGAAATACGCGCGCTCCTGCTGGCTCAGAGTGCTCGATCCTCCATCAAGAGACGAAGGGATCGCTTTCTACCGACTCTTTCGGTTTCATTCCAAGGAACAAAGTATCTCTGTCGGTGCAATCAACGAGTTTATCGAGGAGGAAAGTGGCGCGAGTGGAATGCGAAGGAATAAAAGGGGAAGCCGGTGATGGAGCGGCGAGGAGAACTCGATCCAACCCCCGACAAAAAGGGGCGAGATGACCGACGATTACCGGGCAAGGAGCAACGAAGGATGTCGTGGCTTTTATAAACGAGATACGAGGGGACGAATCCATCGCCCGATTCGGCTAGCTACCGCCAGTGCGAGTCCATTAAGCCGATCGACGCTAGTACGCGTCCTAACGGACCAATAATCGGCTGGATCGCCGTTGGACACCCTCAGGTGCACTTAGTACGTGTCGCCGCGACACGGTCCACCCTGTGATAATCGACCTGTCGATTGGCCCGAAACGCTCTCAATTAGCTGAACGGGCCGTGATTCTCCTGAATTAACTATAGCTTTTTGCCTGTGCTGACTAAGATGGAATCGATCGACGAAAAGTCGCCGGAGATAAAGGAAGATTCTTAGGGAACTCGCCAGATGTTCGAACACCTTTTTTCAAACATCGATGAACTTATCCGTTAATTGCATTAACACCAAGGTCAACTGGATCAGAGATCGTAATTTTTATGCAAAATGCACTCACTCTGTCGAAGATAGAAGTGAGAACTGATGCTAAATTTTTTCTCCGAAGATCGATGATGGCTATATATATATATATATATATATATGTACGTCACTAGTTGGAAATCCGTTGAACCGTTCGTAATATCGTGTTTTTACGATCTTTTTAAACTCGCGTAACTGTCTACATAGAGCTTCAAAGACGCGGCAAGAGAGGTCTAACGAGACGAAAAACGTCTCGAGTAAACAAACTGCCAGGCCGGAGGCAGCCAGAGATCAAGTGAAAGGATCCGAAGGGGATGACGCACGATGTCAGGCACGATGTTGCGAAAACGAATACTTAAAAGTGCATTTCTCTGATGACGAAACGCGCGGAACGAAGAGGGTGGCTCGCATGAACAGGCTTGTATTTAACAAGAAAGCCTATATACGCACAGAGGTGCTTCAAAAGAACCGGGCGAGGGAAATATTGGACAAAGAGAGAAAAGACGGGGCGCGACACAATAATGCGCGCAGTTTCGGGGGTGCGTATGACGCCGATTGCAATAATGAAAATGAAACGGTCCTGAGTGTCTCCACCATCTCTGGCTCCCTTCTGCTCCATGTTTATTAATCTTCGTCGCGTTACTCTCACCCTTGCGCGTAAATTACCAACCCTTCGTGTCGCTCTCATTTTTCTAAGTATTTCTTTCTTTTCTATATTCGCCTTGACTTTCTTTTTTCTCTATCCTCATGAAGCACCACACGCGCGCCCCCCAACAAGGAGAGGATAACAGAGGGAGCCACGCATAATCATCCTCATCGCCGACTCATCGTTCAAAGGAACCGTGGAAAATATTCTCTAAAAGGAGTTGGTTATTTCCCAGGAGGTTGTCCCGCTTGTTCGAAGTCGTTTAAACAACGACGCTCGGTCCGCAAACGAGCTCCCAGGCGACGAAATTCCTGCTTCGATCGGTCAAGATCAACGTCACGCTGTCGTGACAAAGATGATGCCTCTTCTTGTCAGCCTGTTCCGCCCGGCCGACCGAACAACGCGGTAACGAACAGAAAAAAAGAACGTGGGAGAAAAAGAAGAGAAAGGGGAAAGACGGAAAAGAGGAAGAGGGGACACGTGTGTGACGGCGAAAAATAGAGAACGTCCCCGTGAATGCGGAAAACGAAAATGGTAGGGCGGAGTGACCGACGTTTTCCCAATTTGCACGTCGTTCCTAGTCAATTTCAGTTGGACGATATTTGTCCGCGGCAGGTCACCGAGAGCGGACACGTTTTACCGGCGGGATTTTTCTCGGTTTCGCGCGCGTGTTCCAAGTGGCCAGCTTTCGAGTGGCGCGGCAAGGCACGTGCGATATCTTGAATAGCGACGCTTCGCCCGGGGCTTGCACTCGCGCTTCCCAATGCGCCGTGCAAGTGGATGCGCGTTTACACCGTGGAATCCTGCGATTCCCGCAGGCGTTATAATACTAACAACAACAACAACAACAACAACGGAGTGGTCAAGTCTGCTCTAATAATCCGTGGAGCAAACGGGCAATGACAATTCTCGGAAACACAATCTCGTCGCACTTGGAACGTTGCATAGACGAGGAGCAGGGATACGACGAAAGGTGACGCTTTTGACAAAGAAACGATTTCTACGTAGAGACGAAGTGATAAAACCGATACGATCGATTTAAGCGCGCATTCGGTGAACTTTGGTAAGAATTCGGTAACTTGCGGCGAGATTCTACTCGCAGCAGCCTCATCGTAGTGAGTCGAGATTTGGTAGTCGATAATGCCTTGCCAATGATCGCGAAGTTGTTTAGGTTCGAGAATATTTTTAACGAGTTTGTTTGCGATGAATATCTGTATATTTTATTTATAACATATACCGATGTATTTGCAATGTATTATTCAAAACGCTGTAGTTACATTAGGCTTCTTATTGCCTAACTTTTTAATTTGACAAAATTGATACAGACAGTTGGGAAACTATTATTGGCGATGTAGAGGGAGAGCGATAACACAAGTACATTGTTAATTATCAACGTTTAAGATGAAGTAAAGAGACGTATTGAGTTTAGTCATTTCAAATATCCCACTTGTGTCTACAATCAATTTAACGGGACAAGGCATCGAGTAACATCAAAGCTGCCGCTCTCGGGGTCTCGCCTCTCGTCGTATACCTACTCTTTGACATAGATTTACTCTACTTTAACGACGCGATGCGATAAAAAGACGAGTGATATATTAATTGGAGTATAAAAGATGAACGAGCAAGATGAAAACGATAAATAAGGGTCAGGCTTAACCATCCGCTCTTTACTGCTTCAACATCGCAGAACTTGCGGGAACTATGAGGCCGAATAAACGTACGGCGGCTAAGCAGCTTCGTTTTTCACCGATGTAGTATTTAAAGTTGAACCCGTAAGAGGATCACCACTTTCCCTATTAATAACTTCTTTGAATAATAGACTGTATCCGCAAACACGATGTAACTACCATTAGCTAATAGTAGCTGGCGCAACAAGAATGAGACATAAATTAATGGTACGAAATGCAAACTTTTTCAACGAGGAAACCGGCGTGTTACCGTGATAATGTATTAGACGTCGCGTCGTTTAAACAACTGACCTGGAAAATCGGCATTTCGACAGGCGAAATTTCGTTGAAACAGGTCAGCGTACGTCAGCGAGCTGCAATTTCGCGTATTCGTGGAACATTTCGGCGGGAAATAATCGGACGGAGATTTCCGTGATTCACAGAGGCGAAATTCAATTTCGAAGAGCAATTAAGGTGAATTAGTGCCTGAATGAAACGAAGTAGCGGTGCGTTCGACTCGCGAGGAGTCGCGGCCAGCGAGTTTTCTTTGGAAAACAAATAATGTCGCCGGATGTTCATGAAAATTTTACGCGTCTAATCCGCGTCGCGATTCCCGTTCAACGCAACGGCATCGATCGATCGAGGTCCTCGCGAGCCGCGCACAGCCAGTCGTACGCGCGGCAAAATATTCGACAGCCTCAAGGTCCAACAGGCGAATTGAACCAGGCAGAAAACTACGGAATAAAGATGGGACGTTGCTGCAGCGATAAAGAATCGCTCGCGTCATCAGGCCGTCGTCACCTTCGACGGGCCTCTCGGACCGTTTCTCCCCGCGTTCGTCGATCTTCTGTAACATTCCCGTTTCTGAATCTCGCGCAGCTTGCTACCTTGCCTCAACTTTATCGCTCTATTAACATTCTGCTTTTATGAAGTTTTAAGCATTCAGTTCGATAAGGAATGATTAATCGTGAGATTTTTCATTCGAAACGTCAGGAGTTTCTTTAGCACTAAATCGGAGAAGATATCCGTAAGTGTGCTAACAGTTGCCCGAGTAGGTGAAATTAATTCTCAATTATTCTCTTATTGCTCTTAATTGCCAAAGTTAACGGCAACTCTGGCGAGAATAATCTTTTCTTCGAAAGCGCGAGGCTTGAGTTTCGTGCCCTTGGCCCATCGACGAACCGTGGAAATTATTAACGCGCTAACCGTCTTTCTTGAAACGGCGAACACCCGAATAATCGAAGTTGCAAGTTCGCGGCTGCCTTCTATTCAAGCCGTCGACACTTCGTTATCGATTACACGCGGATGCTGTAATTTCCTCATTAGTGGGTTCAGCTAGCAGGTACGTTGAGCGGTGGCAGAAAGGATCGTCGAGGCGCCTAGTTTCCAAAGACAAGACTCCGCAATTATGCTTACGGTTTCGAAGGAGCGCCGTTGAAATCGTTTCGTCTGGCAAGAAGGAGAAAGGGAGAACGAGTAGAACTAGCCCAGAGAACGAGGATCCAACAATACCAAGAGATGGAACAAAACGGCAGTAGTGAAGTAGTAACGCGTTCAACGTTCGATATTATCGTCGGCTACCCGTTATCTTCCGGCGTGATTACGAGGGCTCCAGCGAGCGAGAAATCTGCGAGCGTGGAAGGAAAATCTGCTGAACGGATCCCTTAATCGGTGTTACACGTGTCGAGGTAATTCCGAAGGGTTTCTCTCGGCCGGAATGCCCTTTTGTTCGTCGGAATTTGTTACTCCAGGTCCGCATAATCGTGGGTTAAACCGCGGCTTTCATTCACCAGCCGTTCGAATCGATACGAATGGACGCTCTAATAAAACGATCAGCGATCGTTCCTCGTGCAACTGCAAAACACATCGATACCGATCTACTCTATAACTCAAACCCAAACGATTTTCGACTACGCTCGACGCTCGACCAACTCGTATTTTATCGCACGCGATAGAAATCGCTCGCGTATTTCACCATGTACAGGCTACAATAGCGTGTCGTCGATCGAGCAAATCAAATCCGCATTATCAGCGACTTAATACTACACGCGATTTCGACCGGTTGATTTATTAACTTGCCGCGTTATTTGCCGAACCGGTTCCTCCTATCGCTTCTTCTTCGTCCTTTTTCCAGCCGGAGCGTACAGGGGATACGAAATCGGTGTGCATTCGTAAAATTGCATCGACCTCGAATAACGTTCCGAGCGGCCACTTAAATTTTATTCCCTCGCATAACGATAGAAAGGAATAGAAGGCACTCGATGGCTCCCGCTCAGGCCGTTCGCAATGCGTTTCGATACTAAAGATGCAACGTGAGATTGCGTGCAAGAGTAACTCGCTTATCCGCGGCGATCCTCGCGAAACACCGCTTCCGGCTGACGAATGTTATCTGCTGGCGATGCAAACTTTCCCCCAAATGAACAAAGCCAAGCCCTGTTGAAATTTTCTACGTCCGCCGAATGTGCGACGCCCACCTAACTAACTTGAACGCGATATTATAATTCCGAATTAATTCAAACGTTACTTTCGCGCCGGGGTTCGAGCTCGCGAACCCATCTCCCGGCTCGACACTCGATCCATCAACGCACTGTATCTGGGAAAGTTAACCGTGCCGCTTCTGGCTTAATCGATAACCGGCCATCGATCCGAGTGACAACCAATCTCTTAAAAAATGGTCTCCGATGCCAGCCTCGACTTTGAAGAATCGGACAACCGAGACCCAACTTTTCACCGTAGCGAATAATTATCAATACTCTCTGCTACCATCTGGATCATCAATTAGAGAGGCAAGAAGAAGGACAGGCCAGAAGTGAGATTACAAGCCAAGGTAGACGAGGCCTTGGCTTGACGAACAGCTCGTCAGCGAGGATTGTACGAGACGTTTCATTTGCAGCGAGAGCGGGACCAGAGGAGGGAGGCCGGAACTCGGAAGCGGATAATTCAGGACGTGACGTCACCGTAGCTAGTCTTAACAAGAGTTCCTGCAGCGCTTTTCTCGGCTAATCAGATTTAACTGCTCCTCCTCGCAGGACCGTGCAAACGCTAGCAAACCTACACCATCGTCGTGCAACCAACCTCGACTATCGCTGCCGTCACTATTATTTTACCACGGGATGCTACCGTGTTATACACACCGACTCTTTGCGCGGTAGAAACGCTTAGGACCAACCGCAAATCACGTTTTATCGTTTCAAGTCACCGCGGAAACAACCGGGAGAAATTCTCTGTACCAGCAGCGAGTCTTTTGATTGGCATCGATCGTTGTGTAAATAGTAGGTTTTTTGCGTTTATACGAGCTCTTTTTTCATTTTTATAGTAACGTATTTATCCAAGTGTAATTTACCCAAGGATTTACTTAGCCGAGGGCAATTACCGACATCGCCAATCGGAAAGCGGCGCATTTCTCGCGCAATATATCGAGCAAACGCGACATTTAAACATACCTTTATTAACTTGCAAATGACGGCAGCCTGTCGACCCCTTTATCGACCCAGTTTCAACCGTGCAAACCGCTCGTGGCGATAAGTCGCCTCGATAAAACGTGCGCCGTTCAGTAAGTAACTGAAAAAGAGCCAGCTCGTTGCGCTTTAACCGTTGTGGAAATAACTCTACCATCGAGCTAAGAATGAGTCTTAATCGACACGCTATCTGCACCCATTCCGTACGTCTCTATACCCATTTCTCTCAACGCTCAATAACATATATACATTCCTGTACATTTAGTTTCTGTTCGATTCATTCGTGATTCCGAGGGATACAACGGCTATAAAGGATTGAACGAAGAATTACAAAACGATTTTCTCTTCGTTATCTTAGGAAATTCATGCCCGATGGGGTTACACCGTTCGTACGAAGATGCAAAACAATAGAAAAAATTGTTCGTTCGTTTCATTCGAAAGTTCATAAAGGGAGGAGGAAATTGCACAGTTTGCACGAGCGAGACTTTCGACGACTTGGAAAGCAGAGAACAGCGAGAAAGATTATTAGCAGGGATACATCCGCCTAATTATTCCGGCGCTGTTTTACAGGAAATAGCCGTTTCAGGAATAGCTGCCGTGCATAACGCATTCTGCCCTGGTATTGGTTAATAAGGATTAATGCCAGGGGCGTGGCTGATACATCGGCAAAGTCACTCGTACGAGAAGTCGGCGCAATATCGTTTATCACGGCGGCAACTCGCCGTTGCTAGCTTTCGACCGGCCATGTGCGCGCATCGTGGATCCTCGCCGTTAACTTTCAGCCTAAGTTTCCGCGATACCGCGCATAAATAATCGCGATCCAGCCACCTCTGGCCGGGTGGAAATTTTCGTGCCGCGATTCGCTAAACCGTGGCGTTTCAACCGCCGCGAGAAGAATCTGATCGATGCGATTCGAGTTTGTGTCGGTTGAGGAACGTCGAACCTCGAACTCTCGTAAGCGAAACGTTGCCACCTGTATTAAATTCCAGATTGTCCAGAGATTGCAAACCACGCGTGAAAGAAAGAACTTCTATTCTCCGTATGAAGATAAGGATAAGCCAAGATTGAGAATGTATAAGACGGAACTGGAAGTACCAAAATTAGAGAAAGCCAAGATACGCGATTCGTCTAAATAAATCGAAATGTTTCAAAGTTAAACTCTGTAGACGCGGAGCTAAAAATTGCAAGCAGAATGCCGATTTTTCCAGCCAAAATGCTGCAACAAATTTTTGATAAAAGGATAATCGCGCCGTAAAATTGCTCGACGAGGCTTCGTAATCGCGTCACGATTCGTTACGCCTATGCATCTGCGCGTGCACGCGCAGCACGTGAGGAATTTATCGTGACACGAAAGATAATGTCGTCGTAATGTGTTCGCGAGTGTCTGCCGAGAAGGAAGGCACTCTGAAGCGAACCAGCAGGCCCCTCTTCTGCCACGCGTTTCTTTCGTGCCGTCGAACTCGAAAACATACAACCCCTTCGCGGCACGGAATTCGATTCTCGTGCAGCGGCAGCGTTTCGACGGTGCCGGATTGATCGCGGCCCCTCATGAAATCTAAATACAGGACGAGCCAACGAGCTGGCTGTTTTATCAGCCGAAATATTCGTCCCATTTTTAGTAACGCAAGGAAGCGTTACGACCAGGCGAATAAAGATATTTTCATTTCAACGAGGTGGAAGTATTATACGAATCGTCAAAATCATTTCAAAGCTTTTTTTTCGGAATTTATTTTTATTTTTATCGTTGTTGATTCCATAAGAGTAGGTGATTCTCTTTAAATACGTGCAATTTTACCATCTTTATTAAATATTAGACTAAATATACATCACGTTGTTGGTGTTTACTCAAAGAATAAAAATTCTGCTCGGTTTTGTCGTCGTTGTTGGTTCAAAGGACAAGATATTTTCTTCGAACATGTTTGCTGTCATTTTTTATTCAAAGAGAAAGAAACTGCCAAGAAACCGGGAAGAAAGTGGAAGGAACGATTGTTGAGAGTAGCTCGAATAATCGAGTAACGAAAGAGGGACGAAACTCGGTCGTTTCATTCCTTAAATGGCGGATCAAATCAAGAAGTGTCTATCTCGAGAGATGTAGCTTCTTGCTGTAATATAATTGAACTTAGATAACAGTTTTATCGACTGTCGAACGAATGAGCCAGAGCGAGATAGAAAAACGTTTAGATGCGACGAACGAACCGATCGAAGAACATCGAGCAAGGGACGAAGTCGATCTCTCCAGAGCGATGGCGACGTAGAGTAGCTAGCTAATTAAGAAAACGGAGGATGAAGCGGGAGTAGGAAAGACGCGTGAATAACTGAACAACTGGAAGCGGGAAGGAACGACTGGGAGAATCATGAAGTTACGATATCCTCGGCTGCCGAGACAATTAACGCGGCAAACTTCGTGGTGGGACTCGTCTCACGCAACGCCTTAAGCCGAGTTCACAGCCAGACAATGTATTACAGGTCGCACTGTCGTTTCGATTTCTAGACACGCGTGCTCGGAACGGATCTAACGGCATGAAGCCACCGTTATCGCGTACTGTGTTCCGAGAGCGGCAAACGCTGTGCCAGAACTTTCAATTCTACCGCGAAAATTATCGCGGAAAGTAAAATTTTAATTTCTTTCGTTATGCGTATCGTGTTCTACGATTAATCAAAATATTCGATGAATAATAATATTGACGATAATTCAGAAGGATCGTTTTCTCGCTGAATCGATCACGCTCGCGTTTTACGTACTCTAAAATAAATTCTTACACTGCTACAACAGTCACAATTCAGAGCATTAAGCAGAGCGACTACCAAAATGGAGCGTGGTGAGAAATTCGTTTAACTTTAGCACTTTGTTCGCTTGACTTCGATGTGTCTTTCATACACAAGCAAGGAATAAGATCGGGTGAATTCAAGGATGGCTATTCCGGTTTAATTCATTTCTCATAATTGCGGATAAAATCGTTCGAACAAATCTAATTAAGTTAAAGCTCGTTCGACAAGATTAATCCGCTATTGCACGGATGAACAATCCCAGCAATTTTCTTAATAATTCATGGAAGAACGATCGAGTGAATTTGGACAAAGCGGTGTACCACTTCGATCACGCACAGTTATTACACAAACTAGGAATCGACGATACTACCGAATCGTTCGGTTCTTTGAAAACGGTAATTCCGGTGTGAACGGGTCTTCAGGCAACCCCGGCGACCGCAGGCTCACCCGAGTATCACAAATTGTATTACTAATCCAACCGACATCGAGAGACTGACCAGGCCAATTTATCATTCAACATAGCGACCAAAGAAGCTACTAACGCGAGAAGAGCATAACGCAAGGACAAAATGAAACTATATATTACAGATCGCAGATCTTCTTCTTCGCAGAGTAAAATAATGAAGAAAGCAACGAAATTGATGACAAACATAAACTCAAACGAATCGTCATTGGAATGCTAAAAATGTACAATTTGCTAAGAAATATGCGGCTGATGAGAAATTTTCGTGTGGACGATTCTTAAAGCGCGACCCGGCGACCACATTACAACGTCTGGCTACGAGTAAGTTGGTTTATCTACTCCAGCCGCTACGCCCCTTCCTATGCTCCGGTGCGAATACCATGGGTACACCCTGCAATATCTCTTCCACGATATCATAATTATTCCAGAGAGCGAACAACGAACGCGAGGCCATAACTGAACGGCGAGAAAGCGAATACGTTGGTCGCCCTTTAATCGCGGTGCAGCGAAATTATATACGCGAGTACGGGGAATGAAAAATATCGGGAGAAACACGCGCGAGTTGTCTCGTAGTTCGAATTCCTCGTTTCGGTGAACGCGCGTGAAGACGCTTTATCTTTCTCGTCTGCTTGTAACCACCGCGATGCGACGACTGCAGTCGATCGTCGGTTGCGTATTCGATCGCGAATTTTCGAACGGCGTGAAATGAGATGAAAACGTGAGCACGCAACGATTTTCCACGACTTCGATGACATTCGAGAATGACTTAGGAAATTCTAAGAATTGTAATTTATTTGCTTTGTCAAATTTGAAGAATTTCATCTTCGTTGAATCGCATTTCAAGTTAAAAAGGCGCGCTGAAAAAATACCGTGCGGTAATTTAGAAGAGTTTATTAACTCTATCGAGATGCAATCTGATCGAGAACCTTCGACTCGCAGGCCTTCTTCTATATAGCGAGGCGCGAGTGCTTTCAGTGGAATGAGCCTGCCTAGTCAGACGGACTGGTAACGCGTTACTTAAGAGCGGAGCAAAGCGCGATAGAAGGTAGGTGTTAAAAGTATCGGTGAATTTGCGTGAGGCGCTACATCCTCTGCCTTTTTCTGATCCCTTCAACCTCCCCTTGGCCCTTTTTCGGCCTTCTCCTTTATTGCCGCTATAGCTTTCTCCGAGCGAGGAATTACGCGGCGCCCTATCTCCGGCTGTTGTTCGTAGTAAAAAGTTTTAACTCGCAAACCCTCGCAACCGTGGATAAAGTAGTGGGGAGAGACGAGCGAGAAAGGCCAAAAAGGCTAACGGTTGGAATGGAAATAAATAAAAAAGGAAAGAGTGGAAGGCGAGGCGGGGGAAGCGGGAAACAAAATAGAAGGGAAAAAGGGAAAGGAGCGAGAAAGAGAGGGGAAAAAAGGATGAATTTAGTGAAACGAGAGATACAGAGGGGAGTACGCGTGAATCTAGAACGAATCCTCTTTTCGTTCCTTTCCCTTTATCTTTCCCCTTCCCCCAAAGCCTTAACCGGAAACGTGCAGGAATTTCCTGTTTTCCTGGTAACATCGCGCCGAGGTTCGGGCAAGCCGCGTTTTGTTGCACGAGCCTCGGCAAAATAGACGTCATCGCAGTCTGGTTTGCTGAGTTACGCGAACTTGACGGGATTCGTTTAACGGAGGAGACGACGACGACGACGACGACGACGACGACGACAACGGCGCATCGCTATCAATGGGCCGTAACTCTCATAAAGCTCGAAACGGCCTGCCTCTGAATCCAATATCAGTGTGCATCGTATCCAACTATTGCAAACAGCCGAGCACCAGGCAGCGGCGCCGTGCTTCTATCGGCCTGTGCGACATGCACGCCATGCATACTGACACGCTCGCATATACGTATACACACACCTAGAAAACTAAATTTTACATACGAAAACGTATCGTCCTTTGCCGGTATTCCGGAGGCTCGAATAAAACCGTAGTTTTCAAACGAGATCAACTTTTCCTTTGTAACGAAAGAACCACAAATCGTGTAATGGGAAACCGCGACGAGTGATCGGCGATTGTAATGTTATTTCGACTCTCGAGCGCAACCGTAAGGAGGAGAAAACATTGCAGAAAATAATAAGAAAAAGGACAGCTCGACAAGCTGCTGCTAAATTGCTACCAAGTGTCGTGAACGTTCGTACGACACACGTGTTCGGAACTAACTTGCAGAATTATCGGCAAGAAAAGAATCTTTGTAACGCGCTGTATAATACAGGATTGCGTTTCTAACTTGTACTGTATCGATTAGAATATCTGGATCGATTTTTCCAACGACTCGCTTTTAACGTCTGAATTCGGCAAACACCGCGAGGAAATTTTCAGTTCAGTTCACGAACGGTAACGGCGGGAACGTGCGAGGATGGAGAGCAAAGAGCAGAATAAAACGTCAGTAAGTGGCGGAAACGCGTTGGACGTCAGCCAATAAAAGGATGAACCGTCGGAGGAAACACGTGAAGGATTTTCTCCATTAATGAAGAACAGAACGGATTAGTTGTTCCCGTGGAAACGGAAAATATTGGTGGGCGTTATACGGAAAACGCCAGCTCGAAAAAGTGACTGGAACCGGGCCAATGAAACTTTCTCAGAGACGGCAGGCGTCCCGTTTCAGCCTCGTTGCTTCATCGAACTGCTCGTTTCCAGGCGTTTTTCTGATAAAACACCCCGAGCTCGCTTGTTTAAACGACCCACTCTCTTTTCCTTTACGGGGAAAGAAACGGCGCTCGAGCTCGATTTGTTAATGAGAAACTTAGATTAACGACCCGCTCGGGGAGTTGTTACGAATTCGTTCAGAGAGTCCGGCTACCCGGGGTAACACGGTAAGGAATCTTGTGCCAAAATCAGATACACCGTTGCGCAACTTCCACTGCCAGACAAATTAGATTCCCCAAGTTCCAAATGAAACGGTACACGCGGCCGTGGTATTAATTGGTAACACGTTTCCGACTAACGTACGTTCGCAACCTGAATTTTGGTATCAATGGGAGAGTCGTTCCACCAGGTGTTAATGGAGTATCGAGCTTGGTCGCCGATCAATCTTCGTTCGCGAAATTAATATCCGCAATGTCGCGGCGGTAATTCTCCGCGCGGAAGAAAAAGCGTAGCCGAGACATACGGATGTACTCTTGAAACGAAAGATGATGGATGAAGGCATGCAACGCCGGCGTTCCGCGAATTTAAGGAACAAACATTCGCCGTTTTACTCGACGACGAACGAAACGATTTAAAGCGCGTTGCGATGGCAAGGTAACTCGACAATTTCCTAAGATCGTACTCGCTAAACGAAGATAATTAAGATCGATGCGAGCCGCGTTCTGCACGCGAAACAAACCAAAGTTACGCAAGGTAAACAGCTCGGGGTGCAAATATGCAAATAAATTTGCTACGCAGACGGAGGCGAGTAAATGGAAGGCGACGTGTTCGACAAGGTCCGAGACCTGGTGGAGAAGAGACGCGGAGACGACACGGCAACAAGTTCGATTCGAGACAGATCGGGCAAAGTCAGACGGCAAGCTTTGATGCTAAGCTTCGTCGACTCTATCGCGATCTCTCGAGACACGGGTCGGCTGCAACAGTTGCCGTCAAGTATCATCAATTACAGCAAGTATTCTAGCATCCGTCAGGTCTGTTAGAGATGGTAGCCGAGGTTGCTGCGTCGAGGTCAGACACCGGTGGTTCGAGGTTTCGCGTGTGTCAGCCGCTATTCCCTGGCAAAGCCGGAAAGTGTGCTTCGCCGGTTGTCGGTTCGATTTTCGGCTTGTTCCACGACTACCAGCTGCCTATCGGGAATTTCGCAAACAGAGTCGACCGTGTCATGTATCCGCAATGAGGAAGCTGGGTCATGGAATCTAGATCGCGAGACACGGAATTACGTTCGAGACTCGGAGAAAATCCTTAAGGTCCTTCCCTGACGAGTTTCAGGCTCCAGAGAGACATCGCGAACGAGCTGGCTGATTTGCATCCGCGAGAAGAATAATTCCTGATAGAAGCGAGCTCCTACGAACTCGTCGGGGAACACGGCGCGGAATAATCGTTCTGCGAATTATCGCGCGCAATCGAGTACCGATTGCCATCGTACCGATACGTGCGAGTAGTTTTATTTCTTCCGCACGCGCGGAGATCGATACAGCGATTCGACGACACGGCCTCGATTCGTATGCAAACGGCACCGGCAGCGAAAACGTCGTTAAAAAAGAAAGTATACATAGTCGCGGTACCCTTGGAAGCAGGCGAGGAACAAAGGCACGAGACAAGAGGAAGATAGGGAGTAAAAGCGAGTTGATGAAGTTTCTGACAGTTCCGAGGTCAGTCTTGCTGATAGCGGCGCTTAGTTAGCGATGCCAGGGATAGCGAAGATACAGAGAGGAGGGAGAACGAGTAAATTGACGAACGAAGAGGGCCGGCGAGGAAAGACGAGGAAAGACGAGGAAAGACGAGGAAAGACGAGGAAAGACGAGGAAAGACGAGGAAAGACGAGGAGGGACGGAGAAAGGAAGCGTGGCGAAAGAGACAGAGAGGGGAGGATGGGCGGGGGGGGGGGGGGGGGGGGGGGGGGGGGGGGGGGGGGGGTAAACGGGAGCGCGAGGAGGGAGCTGTCATAGCCGAAAGTTACCCCAATCCTCGGTAAACTCTGCGAGCAGACCCTTAGACGAGCCACGAGGGCCTCGCCGGAGAGTAGGTTGTGCCGAAGAAGGGTGGGGATCTCAAGTTCCTAACGAGACACGCTGTGCTCAGCCATGAAACGAACTCAACCACCCTCGAAACATCAGCAAGCCCGACAGCGACGAGGACACACCGCCACGGTGTGGAGCCTTGGTCGACGACGTCTAAAACGAGCTGGAAGGGGGGCTATGAAATACGAGTATGAACAACCTCGACATCGGTAGCCATTACGAGCCACGTCAACACTGACTAATCGTAGTACTTGGCGAACAGTTGGAATTTCGTTTTTCCCGGCCGTTGGGTTTCGCCACAGCGGGCCGCTGTGCTTCGCCACTTTCCTATTGCAAGTTGTCGGCACGAACGGTTACGGCTACGCGCGTTCATCGATACTAAACGCCTCCCGGAGAATAACTTGGACCCCTTTCAACGGTCTATCATTCTTCTGTGGCGTTGAAACACGTTCCGTGGCGCGTTCGCCTCTCTATTTCCAAACGATTCGTCCCGGCCAACAAAGAGCTACCAGCACCGCGAATCGGCCAAAAAAAAAAAAAACGTGTAACCAGAAAGAAAGATAAAACGGCTGGGTACGTCCGCGTACGTGTACAAAGAACGTAGGCGTATACGCGACGATCGACCACGGACTGATCGATTCGAGAAATATTCGGTGTCACGTAGAATTCGAGTTCTATCTATTTCGAAAATTGATACCCATGGTACGCCGTCGATATCTCACTACGCCTGGCCATGGCCAAGAGGAAGCTCTGTTTACGCGCGCAATATTTAACAGCCAACGACAAGAAACGATATTTTTCCAACATCGCCCGGTCTTGAATTTCCACGTCGACATATTAGCGAGAACAAAGGATAGCAAAGGGTTATATTACAATAAAAAGCGAAAAGCTCTGAAGGGAGAGGCTAATAAACGGGTAATTAAGGAATGTCGCCGAAGATGCTCCAGAAGAATGGGGTGAATCATTGTTTACCGTACACAATGCGTCCACCAAAGTTTCCTCGAAATTTCTAAAGACCAGCTCTCGTCTCAATGGTCGCCCGCCAGTCTAACCAAGCGTCGTTTCGTGCTAACTCTTCTCCTAAATCCTCTGAATGAAAATCATTTTACGGATTTTCCCGTCGAGTTGTCTCATCTCGGCCATTGTCATTCCCGATACGCGGATAAAAGGATCAGATTCCACGGGATCCTGTGCACAATTCTCCGGTGTTCGACACGCGTGTTTTAAATTTCGCCAAGCAGCTCTCCTTTCATTCTTCGGGCCATTAGATCTCCACGGCCAGCGGCAGACAGCCGAAATCAGGGGTGAACTCTGAATGGGTCCGCTAATTGCCGACGGGTCGGCGGCACAATGCTCGGCCCCGATTCCTTCCCACCAAATGCATTCTTCTCGCTTTCGCTACTCAGCCCGTTTCTACGCGCCAACTGTGCTTTCTTGGCACCAACTTCTCCTTCGCCGTATCACCCGTTGAGAAGGGGACCCGGGGATCCTAGGGGAGGAGCCGACGTGTCTGCTCCACTCTCTCTCTCTCTCTCTCTCTCTCCTCTCCTCTCCTCTTTCTAGCTGCCATCGAGCTCAAGAGAACGACGACTACAAGCCTCTGGGGCTTGGCGTAAGATTACCACGATTCTGCATTAAAGTCGATTCAAATCCTTCGGAAATATTTTCTTTATCAAAGCTGTCCCTTCCGAGGCGCATCTGCGCGACCAGGAAGTTCGTTCGATGCTTTTTCGGGATCCACTGAGCTGAGAACTCGGATGACTTACGAAGAAGAAAAAGAAGAAGAAGAAGAAGAAGAAGAAGAAGAAGAAGAAGAAGAAGAAGTATCGCCAGGGAATGGGGGAAGAGGGATTTTCTTCGAGTTATCTGACAGGCTGTGGACGCTGGGGATTCTATGGGACACTTCTTGACGTAAGCGTGAATGGATCGAGAGACTATATTAGACTCATCGATTTGGTTTCTGCGTGGTTACGAATGTTTTGTCAGTCGGAATTATTCAGAAAAAGTTCGATGGTAAACAATGGGAAATGTCAGAAGTTTCCGGTGGGTACTAACAGGTACAACGGCCACGGATCGTACGATTCCAATGAAAAGTTTTCGCGAACAAAAGGTTTAGGAACGATTCCGATGCGTCGTAGAATCTTTTAATAATACGAGCTATGTAGGAATCGAGAAGCGCGTTGGAATTTCATTATAAATTTTATCATCCGCATCGCGAGTGCAAGCAGAATCTGGCGCGGATAATGACATGGAAATATCGTAGTCTCGGCAGCTTCTTTGCCTCCCGCCTCGAATTATCGATTCGTCACTGCCAGTGTTTCAAATATTGACGGAAACCATCGAGTCACGACGCGACACCGCGGGGGCGGAAATTTAAATCGACGCGGAATATTCGCGCGACTGCGCGTTGTAAATCTCCGCGAAGAAGCAGAAGAAAAGACAACTCTCGTCTCGAGAATAGTCACATTTCACTAGCCATAAAATACGATATACCAGACGACGGTATTAGGTGGAAAACCAATTTGCCAGGACTATCGTCCGCAACCCAGACGAATATTCGACAAAGAGTCCTTTCGCAGACTTTCCACCCTCTGAGAGGCCCCTAACACTCTCTCTCCCTCCCTCTCTCCCTCTCGCTCTCTCTCTCTGCTGTCCTCCGATGCTTTCAAGAAGACTCTCGGTGCCAGTCTACCATGGAATTCGACGACTTCTCGCCATTAAAGCGCCACCATTCCATGGTTCATTGTGCTTTCCTACCCGCAGCGTCCTACCGCATCCGCCGCCAGCACCAACCAACCCCTGCAACCCAGCCTCCAGAGAATACCACACGTACACACACCGATGGACGTGTACAACTGCTTTCGAAACTCGTAAGAACTTGTATTAGATATCCATAAGTTTGCGCTAAGGGATCGGTCTCATCGGCTGACTATTCGGGAATAGTTTCAACGCCCTACCTCGGCGACGCGGGTTCTATCGATGAAACCATTCGATGATCCCCTAACTAATGTCCCTCTCATTCCGCTATGTATTACCACGTTTGCGGTTATTAAAATAATATCCCTTATATCCGGAGAAACGGCAACCACTGGCGGCGTCGGAATAATATCGCGGTACGGCGAGAAATTGAGAAGCGTTCAATAAATAAGACTCAAACGGAGCGGAGAAGCGACGAAGAAACGGCGAATGGCTGTTAATTTCGTTCCGCGGGAAAAAGAACGCCTTGCCCTCGTAAGGGGAAAATTGGAAATGGAACGCGATAAATTCTTCCGCGCGGAGGTTTTATCCTTCGCCGCGTGGGAAGCGGCCGTTGGAATAAGGCGATGAAATTTTTTCATACGTAAAATAAAGAGAGACGAATGGCGGGGCTAACGTTAGCTCCGGTTACCGCGCGCATCAGCAGCTCGAAATGAATTTTTTATTTTACGACTTCCGTGACTTCGCGAGAGATACTCGACTCCCGGTGTACACCATGCAGATCGGTCTTCTTATATCGGCGAGATTCCGCGCACGGAGAAGTAAACCAGAAGTGGCAATAAGAGAAACGCATCCGTGTTTTCGCAACGTGTACACGTGGAACGACGGAAATCCACCAAACGATACAATACCTCGCCGGTTCGCGGGCTACGCCGTATTTCTCCAGTGTGAAACGTCCGACGAGATGTAACGGGGGAATTCGGAAAATCAACGAAACGCCACCGCCTGTCGGAGAAACGCTGGTCCGAGGCAAGTTCGGGGCAAGAATGTCGGCAAGACGAGAGTTACCCCTAAAGAATTGGATAGCGAGGAAAGAGTGGAGGAGGATAGGCGGAGGCGCGACCGGGTCTTTCCGCTTTTCTAAACCCGTCTTTCTCTCACTCCCATTCGTGCTTTACCGCCCTATCACGTAATGGTGTAACTTTTGCCACGGCGATGTTTCGACTTCGAACGTAGAGGTGAAAGACGGTGGCATGCGGCAGTTGTAAGAAAAAAAGAGAAGACGTTCGAAGGAAGAGAGAAAGTGGCGAGGATGGTGAGGTCGACTCGAGGGAGTTTTAACGTACGGTCAGCTCGCGCAGCCCGTTCGACGTTACCCCCGTACACACCCTGTGCCCGTTGTCTCTCAGACCGAGTCGATCAAGTCCGTGCGAACTTTTATCTTCGCGGCTTCCGTCGAGGTTGTCACCCACCCTCGTCTCTCGCTGTCTCTGTCGCGCGCGCGCTCTACTTTCCTGCCACCCCTCAGCCTTTCGAGGATAGGGAGGGAAAAGAACGGAAAAAGATATCCGAGATAACTCCCATGGGAGACACTACCTACCTACTGGAAAGATATTGCCGCACGTACGCCGATACGTACGTACACGGTGGGAGGGAAACGCGCACGACGGGCTTAAGTGCAACACACGCTTGTTCGTCGCCGTGGCCGCGTGCGATCGTTGAAAAGTGGGTTGCGCGAAAGCAGCGTGTTTTTGGCCCGGAGAGCGTGTTAACGATTGCAGCTGACACTTTCTGCAGCCAATCTTCTGGTTAGATATCAGCTCGCTCAGCCACGTGTAATTCGTGAGGATAGGGCGCGGAAGATCTACGCATGGGTGAACGAGATTATCGGCCAAGATTTCGGAGTCTTACAACTCTAAACCATGGTTCGTAGATATTAAAACGAAAGAAGAGATAAGGATATCAACGAGGCTTAAGAAGCAATCAAACTGCCTAACGTTGGGCCATAAAGTACGTCGATAAGTGGTTTGTATACGTACTCGTAAGTCATCAACGTTCGATCATCGCGAAGACTCGATGTAAGTCGAACGTGCGGTATGGAAACGTTTGAAAATTTTACGACCGATCCGCTTTCTTTCGACACGGCGATCGATCTATCTTCCTTCAGAAAATTATCGTACGATCTATTGTTTGTCTCGACTGTAGATAGAAATAGAACAGACGAACGGGGACGTCTTTTTACCGTTTTAATTGGTCAGAGGTCAAGACGCTATTGCGCTGGACGACTCGTGACCCGTCGAAACGACTCGACGGGAATTAGAGTTGACGCCGGTCATTAAAATTCATCGGGAGTACGAGAAGCAATCGCGAAGTTCAAATAGCGGCTCGTAACGAGGAGAGCGGTGGGTGTCACAAGGTGAGCGACCTAAGAACGCTATCGGACGTTTCTTATAACGTATATGTATCTCGGTCTAACCTCGCTAATCCTCTCGCGGCTCGAGACGCCAGGGAGAGAAAGTCGCGTGGGACGGTGGGATCGATGCACGATGTAGCTCTTCTCTTAAATTTCGTCGAACCACGCGAGAGAAAACAGATAAGGAGACCCGTATCCGATTTCTTTTCGGGGCAACGAATAGGGAGAACGAAATCGACGAAGGAACCAGCTGGAACGCGGCAACACAACGGACGCAGGGACAAAGAGAATACCACGGCAAGAAGAATCTATTAACTGGCGGGACTCGCTTAATTAGAGAGCAATATTCCTTGCAGCGATAAGAGAAAATCGATAGCGAAGCGGAAACGGGGAAAGAGGACAGAAGCCAAGGGCCATTCTCAGATGGAATAACGCAAAGTTACTTTAAAGTAGTATTCGATGCTGAGCTCTGTGTTTCTTTTCTTCCTCTCGTCTCTCTTTCACCCCCAATTTCTCCCTCCCTTTCTGCCCCTCTCTGTCCTGTTCCGTTTTCTGCGTCGTCGTCCCGCCGCTATCCATCTGAACAATACCGGAACGCGAACAACAATAGAAAGCCACTAGAAACGGAGCGTGGCGTATCGCTTTACAATCGCCCCCGGCCCTGACACACAAAATATTCTTTTCCCGAGCCGCGCGGACCACTGAATTCATAATCTTCAGCCACGGCTATTGTTTCGCGAAATTAAACGTATATCTGTACACGTTCGTCGGAAAACTTTACGTCTCATTTTCCTCGTATTCACCTGGCGCAATCTGCTTCTAACAGTCGTTCTGATAGCTCGTACATGTTTGCGGCGGGGAGAAGAACAGAGAGAGAGAGAGAGAGAGAGTTATATCAATAATTCTCCAACCTCTTTAAACGATACGTGCACGTTAGTTCGCTCTCAAGCTTTTTATGATATCTCATCGCAATTACTTTTATTTTGCCTCTTGTTGCTATCGCCTGTATCTGCTACCGGAATTGTCTTCCCAATCATCTACCTTTTTCGACATATGATATCAAATATCTCATCGTTCAACGTTTCGTACGAGTTCGTTGGCCCGTCGTGGTGCGATTTTTATTTGCCCTAAATATCGTCGCGGGATCCTATCCAATTTAAGAATTACGCGTCGGAAAGGCAGACGTTGCTCTTTTCTAGGGACAGCGCGTGCGTCATACGTGCACTCACGGCTGAAGAACGCCGGCAGTTTCTCCTTTGCAGCGAATCAAAGTCTCTCGCGAGAAGATTCCGCAATCGCAAAGAGAGTTCCACTCGAGACGATGCGACGAGCGAAGGAAGAAGCGACGGGAAAAATAACGCGAAGCAACGATCGTTTGAAGAGTGGTTTAGAAACGAGATACGTACAAGGAGAATTTAATGATAAATACAATCTCACATTGCGGAAAATATATCGCAAAGATTGTTTCTGTAAAAGCCTATAACCTACGATTTCCCACTTGCTGATTCGCTGACGTCGTTAAAAAAGCAGAAAAGTCAGCCAGAGAAAGAAAAAATAGCTTGCACAGAGTACCACGGCCTCCAACTGTTTACGCTACTTTTACTAGAACTTTTAACGTTACGTTTTGAATAATTTCCCGTGAAAGATGCGAATAAGTATTCCTTTCCACCGTCTGTGTATTCCGATCAGAAGAAGCCGATAGATCTCGCCTTGAAGTTTATCGTTTCGCGATACGTTGCACGGAGCTTCTGCGTGTACGGTTGCATAACAAAAGGAGCCGCTTTCACCTTGAACATGATCGATACGCAACCCTTCCTGGCTTTCGACGACGTAATATCCGTTGTTCCCGGTGAAAATGAATTCTCCGTATAAATAGGCAAATTTTCCCGGATACAGGGCTTAGCAAAACTCTCGTGGCAACTCGTAAACGCGGCTCCGGTAGCGAAGGCACGTACGCTCCTCGTTAATTTCGTATTGGCCGTAAAGGGGCAGAACGCGCCGCAACAGAAGCGTGATCTTCCATTCGCGCCGCAATAGCAACGTTTCAGGAGATTTCAAGGGAATACATGGTCAAAACAGCAGCAACAACGATACGGATAAGATATTGTCAGAGGAATGCAATTTTCGATCCTCGTGCTGGAAAATAGCTGGCTATAGAAGTAATTAGAAATTCTGCTGCTGCAGTTTGTAGTAACTTGAAATCCGCGATTTCTTGCGTTAGCAATTTCACTCGGAAACAGCGCTGTATTAATCAGAGGGGATTCGAATCCGTAGAGAATTCTGCCTCGCGTTGAACGAAGCAAATGGTACGAAAAATGCTGCTGAAATTTCTCCTAATAAGAAATATCGAACCGACAAGCAATAAGAGAATTTGCGTGCCCTACTTTCAAGACTACGCGATGATCCGTTACACGAATTTCGCCTAAATTCCAATACAGTTGCCTAAATTCAAGCGACCAGCCTCGTCATCTCTTGCATTATTGCAACGTGTCTTCATTTATAAAATTTCTGTCGCTAGACACTGCTGACGACAAGTAGAAAAACGACAAATTTGACACCAGATTACTGTCTTGATAATCTTACAACAGTTTAGATGGACAAATTCTCCAAGACTCTGATTCTCTCATCAGCCGACGTTCGTTTCAATTACGAAATCACACGCGACAACGAGAGTAAAACGAGAGAGTCTAACGCGCATGTGGAACAATTGAGCGTGTACGATTAACCAGGACACGGTTCGACATGGCAGTGGTTTGCGTGGCACGTTTGGCGCGAACCAGCGCGAGTCGGACGCGGGTGCAGCAGCATCCAGCGGAATCGCAGGAAGCTCGCTAAACACAGGAAACGGCTGGAAAAGCCAGAACACTCTAAAACGTGCAATTGCTGGCCCCGATCAATCTCACGGAACGTTCCACGCGCGGCATAACTGCAGTGCACACACGGAACACGGCATAACTCGATCAATCGTCGTTGCTGGACGAACCTGGAGGAAACACGGCACGCGTGAAACCGGCCAATGCTATCTGGGCCAGTTCGTTTGCTGCGTTTTCACAGAAATTACACGGCGAAAGGGCGAATGCAAAGAGAAAGAGTCGACGCGATAAACGGTGGCGCCAGGGAAAATCAAGCCGCGGGCAGGAAAGTGCTTTTCGTTACAGTTACGCGAATTGCGACGCAAAAACGCAAGGTTTTTCCATTGCTTCTCGCACGACGTTGTCTCGTGACCTGTTAAAACGAAAGTAGGTGCACTATGGGCAAAGACACGGATCGATTTTCGCTTCACCGCCACATCCGAAGCGTACCGGTGACCGAGCAGTATCGTTTCCTCGCTAATCCGGATCAGCTTTGTAATTGGACTTGCGTGATCGCACACAAAATGCGTACGATGCGCGTTGTTTTGTTGACTGAGTCGGGATTCGGCTATCGGTGGTCGTAATTGGAGGAATTCAGGGTTTGTCGTGTTTGTTTGCTCCAATGGAATTTCCTGGTAATCAGTCAAATTACGAAGTGACGTAAATCTGCTGCTTCCCAAAGACACGACTAACAATGGTAAAATAATTCTAGAAGCGCGGAGTGACGGTGATCTGTGAAAAAATCCCACGTGACTATCTTTGTCACCAACTATTTACGTTACTCTTGTATCGATCGAGATCTGGTGTAAATCAAAGAAGGAACAACCAGCCTTTCGATAAAATTGTACAAGATGAAAATCGTAGTCGAAGAAACGCAAGAGAAAAAAGAACGAAGCAAAAAAAGATCTGTCTCGCGAAGAAAGGCAACAGGAGCTTCCTATTATTATGGAAAGGGGGCCACTTTTTGGTCGGCTTGGCGCGCGGACGTCTCTCGAAAAGGTCGAACAATATTTACGAAGCTTCGAGTGGAAAGAGCAAACTCGCGAAGCGATGTCGATACTTACGTCCGATTCCGTCTGAAACGTCGTAGAGCGCGATGAGTTCGTCAAGCAGCTCGCTGATTGTTTGTTCTGCAGCGAGGAGAAATCAGAAAGACGCGAACCCGAGGCTGCAGCAGAGACACTGCACCACTAGGCGATCGCTGGAACAGCAAGTATTTCTAAACGTCTGTTAGGCGCGACCGGGAAAGACTCCACGATAACTACTCCGTCGAGCAAATAGAAATTAGGCGAACAAACGGAACAGGTCCCTCTTCCACGTTTCGTTCTCGAATTTTCGACGAACAATAGCTATCCTCGTATAATACGATTTAGACATTAATTAACAGTTCAATTCTTCTCGATTCTTTCATAATTACTTCGCAATCGTTTGAGTCAACGTGCTTGTAGGAAGCAAAACGAAAGAAATAAATCGATTTCTGAAAAATAAACATACGTTCTATTTAACGCGCTTTATGCGAAAAGTTTCGCTGTATAACGAAAATCAAAGTCGCGTCCAGGAAAGGAGTTAAAACTCCATCGAGCATCTTGAGTCCCCGGTTCGTCAAGCAACCGTGAAACTAAAGGAGACGAAATTAATATAGCCGTTAGTCAAAGGTATCTGAAATTTCGTCCCGTGACTCTTTCAACCCCGTCCGGGAGAAGTTGGCAAAGTTTCTGCTCAGCCGGAACGGGAGAGAGAACGAGAGAGAGAAGACGAAGAAGAAGAAGAAAGGGAAACTCGTTTGGAGCGTGGTACCGATGACGGAGGAGTGCGGAGCGACAAGTAGCCAGGAACTATAGATAAAAGGGATGTAATGAAACACTATCAGACGGCGAGGGTAAAAAGGTGGAGGGCCGCGTTGTACAGTGTGTTGAATTATGTCTGCGAAGGGGGCGGACGAGAGAGAAGGGGCGAAGCTCACACAGAGACCGGAGGGGTAATAACTCATAGTGGTCCGTACACAATACCATTGTGTTCGTTGTACAGATTCTGCAGGGAACAGGGACCGCGCGCGTATATATAGGCTCGGTTGCTCGCGCGTCTGTAAGTATACGCAGCGCACCCTATGTTCCTCCGCAACACTCGGATGTATATCTATCAGCCGGTGCACTGGTGGCTGCATAATATTTTAGGACAGTAAAGAGAGAGAGAGAGAGACGTCTGTCGGTCTGTCCGTCTATCGACGCTGTTTACGTGCAGTATTAATCGTATAAACAGAAGCAGAGCCCTTAACGACGAGTAATTTCTCTCCTATTCCCCGCGCACTCGATAATAGACCGCCGTTTGTCGCGCTTGATACGTCGTCGAAATCCGTTTTCCAATTAACCCTCTTCGGGCTTCGAATCGAAGAGACAGAACATAGCGCGAAAATGACGAAGAACGAAACGCTACGATATCTTCCGCTTCGTCCGATCTTACGTAGCCGCACCGATATTGCAATAGACGTTTCAACGAACCTTCGATTAAACCGCCCCGAAAATCGTCCAAGTATTTCATCCAGAAAAAGCAAATATCACGCTCGCAGAGGGAAATCCATACCGGTTGATCGCTATTTTCAACGAGACTGAAGAGAGAGAGAGAGAGAGAGAGAGAGAGAGAGAGAGAGAGAGAGCAGGGAGAGGAAGTAGCCCGAGTCTTTCGAGCACTTTCGGTAGTCAATTGGACAGCGCACAGTCGCAAGACCGCTCATTCATAAACATCACGGGGGCCCTTCCGTTTCACCTTCTCCTGGATGCCTCGTAACTTGCGGAAAGAGGAAGCGCGGCGAGGACCAGGGCGCGAATAAAGCCAGGCAAGAGAGAGAGAGAGAGAGAGAGAGAGAGAGAGAGAGAGAGAGAAGGATGGGAGGAAACACGGACCGGTCCAGAAGGAAACGGAGGGACAAAGACATCAAAGGGCAAGAGGGAAAAAGGACGCGAGACGGCTGCCGCCCCCGGGACAGCAATTTTCACTCTCTGTCACAGCTGGTCCATCGTGGGCCGCTGCTACTTGCATTCGTTTGCACAAATCACAGGACCGTTTCACGATTTCTCTGACGAATAAACGAGGGTCAGATCGTCCAACGAGACTACTCCATCGAGATTCGTATCCGCCAATGCAATCTACGTGCTCTTCTGCCGCGCTGCATCGACAATGCGCAAAGGGACCCCCGGAATTTCTCGGAAATGAACCGCCCAAATAAACCATCCACTTTATCATTCATATATAAAAACGCGCCCGTCCCGAGAATACGCTCGTTAACGTGTAATCAGCGACGCTGCGATTCGACCGTAATTTTCGATAAGAATTTCGCGTCAAGTACGGCGCATGAATACGGTTAAATATAAACCACTCCCCATCCTATAGCTATTAGAAAGTCATCGTGATTCGAGAAACCTGTCTCCGATAACGATCAAGGCAACAGCAGGCTGGCGAACTAGGATACACGGAAGAGGTGGTCCACCGCGGAGAGCGTCGTGTGATGAAGAGGCTCGAGAATCCAGTATCGTCTCCTTGTTCCGGGCTTTCGTGCATGTAAAAGGAAGCTTAATCCTGCACGGCGTGGCTGTGATTTGCTTTGAATAATATCTCAAAGGGCCGTGCGTGCGGGGCCATGGACAGGCGTATCGACCGTTGGCCCACTTAATATCAAGTGCTTATGCTTTCATGCATATTTCAGTGAACCGCGCCGACAGTGAGAATCATACTTGGTAATTTAGGTTGACATGTTTCGTTGCGAGCGAACCGAGCCGCGGGATCCTTTCGTTCCGGTTCGCGTTCCCGCTTGATTATAAATTAATCAACGAACGGCGCGTACAAGAACGGCGA
Organism: Bombus confusus; assembly: GCA_014737475.1. Taxonomy (NCBI): domain Eukaryota; kingdom Metazoa; phylum Arthropoda; class Insecta; order Hymenoptera; family Apidae; genus Bombus; species Bombus confusus. The sequence continues at coordinate 410,359 of JACXIV010000155.1, forward strand.
AGCGCGCGTGTAGCTTCGGGGAAAAAAAGAAACGCACGAACGAAAGAGTAAACACTCGACGCGTCGGTTGGATAGACAGACGGTACGTGCAAATCTGCTCGATAAACGCGCAGGAAAAGCGGATTGCTTGAATCGTCCGCTTCGCTGAGTGGTTCATAAATGCGTCATGAACGAGCAATAATTTTCTTCCGATTTAACTGCGCGCTGAAATCTCGCTATACGAAATGGTAACGCGGGAAGGTAATATTTCAGTAAATACTACTGCCTCGATCTCCATACGCGTCAGTCAATAGCATTATCCAAAGGACGATTCTACTATAGTACTATAGATTTTTGTATAGTGCGCGGCATATACTCCGCCTCGCACGAACCACGTATGAGCGACGAAGCTTTACATTCTTTATAGGCTAGAGCGTTCGAAATGATTACGGCATTGCTACTACGAACAGCTCTATTTACTAACCGAGCAAATGGAGGTAGAGTCTTGTAGATGCGTAGAATGCTATAACGGATATAGCGTGTAGAGCAATTATTAAAAGAAATGTGAGATACAAACGCGAGAAACGCGCGCAAATGAAAGCGACATGGAGAGGTATCTTCTAATTATCTTTAGCGGTCTTTAGCGGTGTATTATTGCTTCTGCTTAAGAGATGTTATATTTTCAAAAATAGATTAAACGAATTCCTGTTGGTTGAATCTACTCGTACGAACGTGAACTTCTATCATGCGAAAGACACACCATAGTTGTATGGATTCCTATTATATGAACTCCAATTACATGAACTATTTGTCTCTGTGACAAGACCGCGTATACAGAATTCTATTGTACTTAGTTAATAACTTTCTGGAGGACGCTATTGCATACATGCGGCGTGAAACGTGAAAGAGTTAACACCGCAGAAGAAACCAAGCCAATTCTCAAGACAATTTCTCGTCTAGAAGCAGCATCGGACCGAACGAAATTGGTAGAGCCAGTCCGAGTAACACGTCAAAGATCTCTTTGATCGCCGTAGGAGCGACATCAATAACAATCGAGTAGGCTGCAGGGAACGGTAGCGTGCGATGCACGGAAGTCATAGAGCAACGGAAACGGAAATTAGCTGCGGCCCAGAAACAATGGACTGGCCGGACCTCGGTCTCACCCCGCGTGTCTATCTCCTTCTCGTCAGAGCGGCAAGCAACAGAGCGCGATTGTTATATCTGCCGTCGTGTTACGAACTTAGCCCTTAGGCTCTCGAACCATTCTAATTCCAGAAATGATCGGTCGGCAAGCAAATGTCCGCATCCTTTGACAAACGTCGGGAATTTTTATGACTCCGTTTGGCCCATCGTTTCCAAACAAAAGTCTCGATAAAGATTTTACACAAGAGACTGTAATGTTTACGTAACAAATTACTATAAATTGTGTATTATGTAAATTTACGCGAATTATGTAAAATATTTTATGCGAAAATTTATGTGAAATATACTAGAATTACGTATAGTATAATTAGGTACAATTATGCTCTAATATTTATGAACTGGGCTATAGATTCCGGATCATACAGATAGATTAACCGGTTTCCACTAATTTTTTCGAATCAAGTGAATCCCGACCAGCAGGTTTCGACGTTTACGGCGATAAAATCAGAAAACGACTCGCGCGAGGGTTGTAACGCAACAATGAAATCCTGCACACCTTGGTCTGAGTTCTCGCGATTTTTCCCTGGCAGTCTGTTTTGCATATTCTCGACGGTAACAGCGCGGGAAAAGAAACTTTGGGGAATACAAAGTCGGCAAATACAACGAAAAGCATCGACACACTCGGCTCTTCTCAGATCGAATAATCTTGGCGCTGTAAAACGATTCTGGGAGGCGCAAGTATTCTTTGCTAGGAGAATTAAGGCTTTAGAAAGTTGAATACGTTCGAGAAACAAGCTGAATTCAGCTAAAAGTCGTGGTTTATATCTAACGTTCGGTAAAATATTCGCGAAGGTAGAAGTGAAATATTAAGCGCAAAAGTTAGCAGTATATCGCAAGATGGAGGAAATTCTGGAGAATTCAGCAGGTTGATTTGCTGGGAACAAAGGAACCTTCACCGCCAATTATAATCGCGTGCTTTGAAAAATAACAGTTGTCAAAGTTGGTCTACCGTGTGGTAAGAAATAAAGAAGAGGGTAAAAGATACAGAGAAATTAACGAGCAAGTTGTAATCCAAACATGTAATTGTTTTATGTACGTATAATCTATCGCGGGCGAAGAACAGGATGCTGAAGAAGATAGCGGATAGGGGCAAGAAAAGATAACCAGAAGCACGAAATTCGTAGGAAGGACACGAAAAACGAGCGGATGCGAATCTGGAGAACACGAGAGAAGATACACGAGCGGAGCCAAGTAATCGCGCTTCGGGGTAGTGTGTAATCCGTGCGATGGATCGGTCGTGCTTTGTTCGTCGATGAGAAGCAGACACACTTCATTTTCACCCCACAGCTTTCTTCGCTGATCGGCATCTCGCCCGTTCTCGGTTCTATTCGGCGATGCTTTAATTTTTCTCCGATTCGCGTGATCGGCCATGCAGTAACTCTTTGCGGCTATCCCGTGCAATCGGGAATGCACGAGAACGACAAAGATGAAAATTAGGAAAACCAAGATTCTATCATCTGGATGGATCTTCCATTAACGATTAAATCGTAATCCAAAGAAACGGAACGAAGTTCCTGTCCATTATTTTACGGATGAAAGAACGCTTCGTGGCAAGAAAGAAAAACAATTCGTCGTTCGAAGTTTGCGAATGTAAGCAACGTGTAAGCAAACTACATGTTTTATTTGGAAGTTTGCCCAGTGGTTGGTTGACAGACTGTTCATTATCGTTACGGTACTAATAAAATAAAATTCCTAGCGAACGTGAGTTTCAGGTGCTAAGCACGAACAACCATAAACACAATGACGCCGCACAAAATTCACCTACGATCGTAAATGCAGCTATTTATACGACCGGTGCATCGATCCGCCAAATATCACAGACAGATTCCATTAAAATTTACGCGACGGATGAAAGGTGCACGAGACGTTATACGACGTGCACGACGGAAGCTCGTTCGCAATTATCGAAGGACGTTCGAGCGCTAAAAGTATGGAAAGAAGAGCGAAACTCGATGGGGTAGAGGAACGGAGGGGAATCGTGAACGAAAGCACAAGTTCGCGAGACTTTTTACTCGACGAGGCGACCGATCATTTCGGATGTTTATGTGACGCGCGAATGGTCGATATCAATATTCATCGAACCGCGAAAAGCCGGTTTAATATTCATAACCCTCGTCCTGGCTATGGAAGGCAACGACGGTTTTGCGGTCGTCACGATTAGAAACGGCAGACGTTTGCCGTTTGGCGAGACGCGTTCGACGAGGGAAATCGAGCAGGGGAGAAATAGGGACGCGCCTTTTTGCGAGCAACCGGGTCGAATGACGCCAGTGTCTCGTCCATTAAACGACGGTGAAAGACGTTTCTTGCTGCGCGATCTTCTTCCCTTTCATTGTCTGGAAGAATGCGAGACACGCTTTCTCTCCTTTTCTCTCTCTGTCTCTCTGTCTATCTCTCTCTCTCTCTCTCTCTCTCTCATCTTCCATTTTTTTTCTTTTCTTTCTTCTTCTTTCCCGACGAGGCACGAAAGGGCGCATCAATTCGAGCAAGAACGGGGCTCGTTCTTCTTTTTCATTAAAGCGATACGGGGCGGCGGAGGGGTGGGAGTTGACTGAAACCGAGCAGGAAGGCACATGTTTCTTTTACTCTGTGAAAGTTCCCAACAAAAGCTAGATCGTTATCATCGTTTCTTTGTGCTTTCTAGCGAGGATCGTCGAATCGCGCCCACTTCAAAGAACCTTCGGCCAATACGAACGATTTAATCGATGTTCGAAAAAAAGAAAAAAGAGAGGAGAAGAAGAGAAAGGAAAAAAGAAGGAGAACGGGTTCGCGGGATTCCCGCGAAAAATAAAGGAAAAAATTGCTAAAAAGCGTCCACGGTTGTCCGAGCGTTTGCGAGGAACGGGTGGGAGGAGGGACAGGGGGAGAGTTAAAAGGAAGAAAAAGCCGAGCACCGTTCCGCGACGAGACCGAGCCAAGAGGGGGACCATTAAACGAACGATCGGCGTATTCCGCACGGAGATTCGAAAGCAATCGACAATGGATGGCATCGAGCGACGCGGCAAGGCAAACAGGGGTTGTTGGTATCGAACAAATGACAATAAATGGCATGACGCGACACCGAAGACGGTTCCAATTTATTCCCTGGAGGCAGTCTCGGTCGACAATGTCAGCCCGTCCTTTGCCACCATCCTGCGAGCCTCCAGATAAAATATCGAAAATACATCGACCGCCACCGGAGAAATCAACGCTCACCCGGCTGATTCTTCCATGCGAATGCACGACGCGGCGGGGTTGCAACGACGGTTTGGACGTCGAACTCGAGACAAACGGAAGAGAGACGACCTTCGAGCATTCGCGACGACTTCCTCGTCTTCGATATTCGTTCAAATTTACATGGAGAAAATCGAACAGAGAACGAGAGTATAACGACCGTGGAACGGTCTCGCCGCTCGATAATCGAGCGACGGGGACGTCCGATGAAATATTAACCCACGATAAAATAACGAATTAATACGGTGCAATAAAACCTGTTAATACTGGATATACTGCATCGACACGGCCGAAACTGTCGATAATCATCTAATCGATTCAAGTCGGCGCAACGGAAAACGAACGATAATATTGTCGCGCCGAGTCACCCTCTGTCCTTGTCCCCGTCCCTTTCGCTTGCTCGCTCGATATTCGACCAATGAATGATGATCGGGTGTAATGGGTAGTGAATTTACACTCGATCTGCTTTATTCGAATAATATAAATTCTGGGGAACTGACTCTCTAAGAGATGATTGATCGAAGCCAGGAACTATATCGCACCGACGAGCACCACGGACGTTGCATCTGCATACACAACGGTGGAAGTTTGACCGGAGGTCTGAACGAGCCGAATCTCTACCTCGCAATGGCAGCGATATCAGGCTAATTTTAACGAGAAGCGTCTAACAAGTGTCCGGCGTTCATTTCGATAAAACTTTGGCTGTTTTGAGAGCAGACAGATCGGAGATTTCATTGCCAAGCTTTAAAATTGTACGCGTGCACCGTCGCGCGATGATGTTTGGAAAATTATCGCCCAATTGCACGATGTTCCTCCTGGGTCTACTTCGTAAACACGAATTCCATCCGAATGAACATACGTAACAAAACTTATTTCAACTTCGCGTAGGCCGATTAAATACCACTTACGTTCAAGACTTCGTAAAATCGCGTAGAAACCCTAATGCTATCTTAATAAGCGGATGAAACGGCTGGGCAACTGATGGCGATTCCGTCAGCAGACCGCCGCAATTATGGCCTGCTGCATGTATCGATCCATAGTATGCGTAATTGCAGGATCGTTAAGCGAGAACGACGATGATCAGACAGTTCCGTGCAAATCTATTAGAAGAGGCACGCTCGAGTGCGACGACTGAAAGTGTCACGCGGAATAAAAACCGAATACTCCATAGCGAGGGGACAGGCAGTGGCGGAATGATTGTCGGCACGCGAATCCATTAGTGGATCTACTCGTGTGCACGAACCTCTTTCGCCGATATGTAATAACATCGCGAAATTCCCATTCGAATCTTCCGCTTACCCTTTCTCGTGAACCCTATCTTTCTATCTTTCGTAATATTCCAGCTGCGACCAAGCTATTCCGTAGAATTATTCCGCGATCGAACGATAGCAAGTGACGCGGATAAACCACGAATTAGATGCTATAACACGTGAAAAAAGAAGTTGACGTTGATGGTGCATCGATGAAAAGTGGGACGAGACAGAGGTTCTTAACGACGCGGTATATGTTAGGAAACTTCAAGGCGAATAAGGAAATAAATTTTGTCCGATCGAGGCGTGGACGATGTACAGGACTTGCGAATGAAAGTTGGAAACTATAGAATAAAGATCAGGAGTGTGATTATAAGTCGAAACTTTTAAGCTAAGCTAAAACGGATGGATGTGATTCTTAAAAATGACGAAGCTTGAAATTCGTGGACCACTGGTGATTCGTAATAGAATGCAACGAAACCGTGTCCAAGATTCGCGTGAAATTGCTCGCCCATCCAATCAATTACTTTCGCGATACGCTCTAAAATAACAGAGGAACGCGGATCCCGGCTCGAATTCATAAACGATATGGCATCACGGTCCATTAATCAGTATCATAAAGGGATATGATAATTATATTGGCAATCGAGACGCGGGCATCAACGTGATCATCCGCATCGTTACGGCCTATTGATCCAGTGATTAATGCATAGCGAAATGCAGAGAAGTACGTAATTAATCAGGATTCAGAATAACTCCAACGTTGCGGCAGTAACGCCTTGTTTCCAGATTCAACTCGTTTTTCATTCTACTGTAATAACTCCATTGACAAACCACTCCCATCGCCATCATCCCCGTCCCATCTGCCATTGCGCAAAGAACGACAAAGCTTCAAGTTATCTCTAATTATACGCAGCTATACATTTCGCGTGTACCGCTGAGAAACAGCGAGCCATAGCTCGCGATAAATCGCAACCGCTCGGTACACAGATATTCTGTCGCTTAAATTCGATCGAAGATACTCGCCAGAGAAAAACCTCGCTGGATGTAACGACCCTCTGTCGTCCAGTCTGTTATCCGAGTTAAAAAGAGTTCAAAAGGAGGAAAAGAGCGGCGACCGTTCACCCACACCGCTAAGGATTATCACGCTCGTGTTATTATACACGTCGAGCGAATTTCGGAAGTTTTACGAGGGCTAGCACTCCTTTCGTGCTAAAAAAGCAAAGCGAACCTTCGATCGTGAAAGGGTTGGAGGAGGCGCGCCGCGTGTATTACAATACAGAGATAGAGGATCTCCGGTTATATATGGCGTATCGTGACGAGAGGCCGCACGAGGGAGACAAGGAATGGACAAGCATGTTGCAGCAGCTCGCACGAACCAGCTCGTTCTTTGCGCATTTATGCACGCTGCGCCGCGCCGCGTACCTCCTGCTCCTCCTGTTTCTGCTCTATCGCCGCCGCTAATTGCGAAAACGTCGACAATTGCGTATTACTCTTGCGGTCGGATAACAGTAATTACGCGTAGGAGTACATGGTTTCGTTGTTTGCCGAGCGTGTCCTTCCTGGCCTAGCGATAAGCGTTATCGACGCGCCAACGGCAACAAACGTTTGGCGAAAAAATGAAAAATTCGACAAGCTCTGTTTCGAAGGTTGCACGGCGATTTTCGACGACAGAATTCGTTTAGCGTCCGTCGCGGATACGATTTTTAACACTATAGCTACCATAATTTTTAGTAGTCGTAACTCATGAAATTGTACAAGATTACTTCTATAAATAACTAAACGTACAGTCCAAGAATCTAGAACTCTAAGATTCTTACATCCACTTGGCTTCTCTTCGAGAAGAATATGTCGATGTCCGAGGAAAACCTTAAAAGGAGACATAAAACGGGAAACACAATATCGACTCATACCACGTAGACTTACCGGAATTCAGCCCAACGACGATAGAACAGCAGTCTGTTAATAGGTGAATAAAATAGAGGAAATGTAGTCCGTTTATCCAATGCAACGAAGCAGTCTTCGTTCGCTTTATTTACGCGCATCGTGCACGTGGCACTTTAAACTTCGCGGTCTACGAGACAAATTGTCGCGCGCCGCTAACCAAGGAAATACTTTCCCTCCCCATACCTCCGTCCGAGGCTTTTTCTGCTATTTTCATCGGTGTGCTACGTGTCGTTTATTAAATCCCACGAGGTTCGCCCTCGGAGCACGGGAATCGTGCTTGACAAAAAGGAACTCGGCACCGGCTGCAAGCGGAGAAAACAGGACCGCGTTCCTAGAAAGGCGAGCGAACGCGCGCGCGCGCGCGCATCGGAACCACGCGATACTCGAAATTTTATGGTCATGAGCGACCGCGGGAAACTGCGGCGAAAGCCAACCGAACGAAAAGAAACGAAGAGAAACGGGAAAGCGGGGAGAACATAGAAAAGAGGTAAAAGAAAGAAATGGCAACGACGGCTACGTCGAATAAAACAGTTCGCTATACAAAGAGAAGTATAAATAAACGTGGAAAAGGGTGAAAACACGAGGCGAGTTTAAACGAGCCCTTAGGAACGTGTGCCACCTTTCGAGCAGTCGCGCGCGTTTTTATCTAAACAAACAGCGGCAAGGGAACGGAAAAGAAACAACAGGCGAGAGTCGTGTAAGAAAGGTATCTCCATAAGCCACGCCGTGTCAAACCGCTTTTTACCAACTGATTTTAAGCCGATTTAACGAGTCGATCCCCTGCAGTGACATTTCTGCTGGCGCGCGTCTTAGCGATGGCAATTGATTCGGGAAACGAGTGCTCCACGATACTTGATGTTTCGTAAGCACACTGGAAGACTGTAGATAAGGTGCGCCGGCGTAAAGTTGAAAGTACGACCCGCGTATACTCTAAAAATTTCGTGTCGGCAATCTACGCGAGCTCTTAATAAAGTTACACGTTCAAGTCGGGCGAAACTTCATCAACAGACACGGTAAAAGTTAAACCTCAAATTAAAGAGCAGTCTAAGGCGCTTTTACTCGGGCGCACTTAAGGGTAGAGAGACCAAATTAAGGTCTGCCCCCAGTTCTGTGTTGAAAAGAAACGCCCGATAAAGCTGTTGCTTAATTAACAATTTCCACGGGACTACAAACAACGCGCTAGAAGAAGAGTATACCGAGTCCCAAGTATGCAACTTCTAACTAGAACCAGTCAAGGCATACGCTGCTTGCAAGAGCGATACAGTTGCCCGAGACCGTGCGCGAATGAAGAATTTACACGCGTTCGAGAATGAGCAATTTTCTGGCGGGCGATAACTCTTGACGAGCGAGCTTCGCGGCGTGTGACATCTTTACGCATCGTATTTCAATTCGATATTGCCGTGACCTAGGCCAACGTCGTGGAGGTTGTCGGGGATCGAGTCAAAGTGGCCACCTATTCTTTCCACCTCGGTGTTCGCAGCTTTCTTTTTCTCTCCGTAGCCAACTGGCAACGAGAAAGTTACAAGCGGGACGCGGGTTAGCGGCAAGGAGAAGAGCAGAACGCGCAAGAGGGTAACGAACACCCAAGGCAGAGGAAGGCAGAGAAAGCACGGAGAAACGGGACGTTAGAAGCAAGCAGGGGGCGCAGAATGCGACAGCGTCGCTCTTCATGCGGATACCCCATAAATCATGACGAAGTACCGTAAAGGATGAAATGAAAGGCACGCGAAACACAGTACACCAGCGAGAAGATATACCTATAATGCTCGTGAGGACGAGAAGTGCGCCGCGCTGGCTCCTGCCTTATATTCGTGTCACTGTACACTACAACGCTGTACGGTGTGCACCCCGTGCACCGACTTGCACTATGTAAATACGTTTAGTCATATTCTTCGAGTATATTTTAGGTCCCGACGCCGTGTTTCGGCTAATCACCTAACCGTCGTGCGCTATTTTCCGCGGTCGAAACACGATTCCCTTTTACACGGGCCAAGTATCACCGCAGCTTCTACCCGGGATTATTTTATAGCCGGTTGCTTCCTTTAACCCCTTGAACGGCCGACCAACGGATACACCTCTACCCCTAATCTGCATGGATTATTTATGTTTTAAGGAAGGATCCAGATTGCAGCCGGTTCGAGTAATTTACTAGTGGCGCGTTTAATTTTCAGGTTCCTGAAGAATACGGTAACGCGTCACGCTTGTTCCGGCGGCCAGATATACGACCCTTCGCTTAGATCGCTATTTTTACGAGAGAGTGAAATGCACGTAAAAATGTGAAGTCGTACGATATACCGATATAGGCTTAACAGATTGATATAGGGCATACGAAAGCGTTTGGACATTTATAGAAACTTTTACGAACACGTTGTATGCGTTATGCGAAACATTTTGAAATTTCCTTTGCACTGCTATGTGACACGACTATCATATTACATTGGTAAAATTTCTAGAGGTTGTTATAGATATCGTTATATTTATGTTATAGATATAGATATTGCAAGCATACGCTCAGATTTTCAGCATAGTTATTATCACTGTTGGATATTACTATTATCGTTGACGCGTGTGCTTGTACGATGTAAACCGAAGATCACGGCCAAAGCGAAAGAGAAGCGGAAATAAAGATATTTGCAGGTATTCGCTTAAATTTCGCAACTAAAGGTAAAAAAAGATTACGTAACGTTATTATTGCGTGATAAAAAAAATTGGCAAAATTAGCTATTGCGAATGAATGAAAAGACGCAAGGAATTGGCAAATTTAAAAAGTAAATCAAAGTAACCTGATAAACGACCCTCTAATCGTTTTAAGCGATATCTAACTAACTCAGTGGAAAGTTTAAAAATAACGTAAAAGAAGGAAAGGAAATTTCTCTCCGGGTAAAGACAATTAACGAGAACCACTTTAATCACGGTGAAATTTAAGGATAAACCTTGAACGTCGCTCTGCGACGAATCCAGAACCCTTACCATTACAACCGAAGACATCTCTGACGGGCGATCGTGAAAATAACTCGCGCGATTCAAACGTGGATGTTCCCTTTAATCTCGAGTACTTTTTATTCGCGGGGAAAGGCTATAATTTCGCGGGTAGGTGGAGCAGAGGATCAACTGGCGCTAGAAATAAGTTTAGTCCACCTCGAAATTACTGTTCGCGAAACGAGCTTACCGAGGCTTCTTCCTCGTTTCGTTTCTCTAAAACGACAGATCAAAGGTTTGCGTGCCGTGTGTCCCGCGGAGAGTAACGTCGCGTCGCTTGTAATCTCCCAGCGCGGCACAGGTGGAAAGACGTAGGTCGAATCCAACTTGCACTTACAATTAAACGGCAGGAATCTCGTTACCGGTTCCGCGGCGTGCGTTCCATTTTTCTTGCTTATTATACGCGCTGTCGTTCGTTGATAATAAACTCGGTGCAGTTGTCTGCGAATTTCGCGGGACGAGAATAAAGCAGTGACCGCAAATTATGCCAGCGAAACTACTAATTGGCCAACTCGCGGCCTTTGAGCCGCGTATTTCTACCGTGGATCCCGGCCGCGCCGACTGAATCGCTAACTGCATTCGAGTTAGCCGGCTTTAACGAAATTGAAAAAAACAATAGAGGAAGTTGTGAATTTTATACGGTTCCGAAATTTGGTCAAATGGAAAATAGACTTTCGCATGGGAGGCAGGAAGAATTATTTCGCGAGATGAAAGAGGGGGAAAAGAAAATTAATAAGGGCCTGATGAGAAGGGGAAAGGGAATATCGATGACTACAGAGAACGCTGCTCGAAGGTAGAGAGGAAATCGAAGGAAGATAAACAGAGCTACTCCATCGTAGACAAACATAGCATACACGTATAGAAAAGAAAAAATGAAGGAGGAAAAATCGGAATTTCGCGTGTGCGAATATAGCAGAAATCTAGTCGCGAGACGCATACCAGACCGGTGACGAATCACGCAATTAATTCGAACGACAAAGCAAAACAACACAGCGCGTAGTCTGTTCTATATTTGATACAAAACGCGAACGTGAATCTAAGGAATTTGTCTAATAATAGAGAATACAATCGTGCGAAGCAAATAAAAAATATCTAGCTTCTCGATCGTTTGGACCGTGATTTCTCATCAAACCGAAATGATTCGTGGAATAACGTACAGACGTCTATAAATACGAAGACAAGGAAACACGCGGAATACAGCGACCAGGCGGTCCATGGTTTACAACGATACACGCAGAATAGAACAGAGCGGAACGAACAGTCGAGGTCGTTAAATAAAAATTGAAGCTCGTGTTCCGCGTCTCTTCGTCATCCGCGAGTCTTGTTAAGATCGAAAGGCCCGGACGCGATCCGCGTCGCGCTAAGAACCGCCGTAAATGGTTTCTTTTATAGCCCGGTGAAACGCGAAACATACGCGGAACACGATGTTAACCGGCGTGTAACGGTTATGCAGCGAAACGGCAAAGAGTCGAGCTAATTATCGTGATGAGCTATAAAATGAGGCCGGCTAATTTCCGTCACCTGTTAATTGGCTTCTAGCATCGCGCAATTATTCGAATTTCGCTAATCAGCGCCGCGTACACGCCGCGTATTCTCCGTCTCTCTTTAGCTTATTACCAGCCCCATCGTACTTCTGTGTTTCGTCGAAAAACAGATTTGCGTGCGCCAACGAATAATCCATGCACGCGCCACCAAGCGTGCCGCGGCAATCCGCTCTCGAATTATTTACCATTGTAACATATAAACGATCAAGACGATTAACGAGGAGAACGCTTTTCAATGAAAACCACCGTGCAATCTGATTCGACACGGCAAACGCTAGCAGATTATTATTTAAATCTCTGATCGTACTATATACGAACCGCGGCGTAATTTTTATTGCGCCCGACGAGAGGAGACACTTTCAGTCCAGGCGGAGAGATCATCAAGGGTGAAAGTCTTTTTCAACGAAAGCGAGCAAGCTCATAAACCGAGGCGATTAAGATAATGGAAAGGAAGATGAGACTGACGAGAAAGAGGCGAAACGGTGAAGAGGAACCGGGAAGGAAGGACGAGCAGTCTGACGTTCACAGTGAAAGGAATTCCGACCTCCAGGATTTAAGACGCAATTTCCCTGACGATGTCGCGCGTCATCCGTCATCCAACCTCCACGCTGCGCTGGAACAATGCCCGACTAAAATTACGCATTCCAATTACAAATAGATACGCGTAGGAGAACCACACACGTTTCATTCATTTCGCTCGTTCGGCTAACATCGTGTCTTCCCAATCATCCATCCCGGGAGAACCGAGCGGTTGCATCAAATTGCGCGCCTGCTTAAAATTCGAGCAGAACTGGCCTTGCAGAACCATCGGCGACGCATATCGGAGTAAGTGTTAATTTGGTAGATGGTGAAACCATCGCGTACGCCATCTCCTTAAATTTTCACGATCGCGAGCAAATAATCATAAAGACTCTGGAGAATAACGAAACGCAGAACAGAATTGCGCAACGGTGAAGAAAAAGGATTATTATGCGAAGGTAAAACGTTTCCACGATACTTGTATTCTTTCGAATCTCCACGCTCATCCTTCAGCTAATAATGGGAACAATGGTTGCACAATGTACCAGCATTGTTCGAAGGCTGGCAATCAGCATCAAAGGTCGTCGTCGTGTCAAGCTACGCAATAACGAGTATCACCTGCCGGATCGGTATTAACAGGTATTCTTACGTAAATCGTAGGCGTGCAACAATCACGCCAACAACCTAGTCAGGTAATATAAGTACTTATAGGCGCGCATGTTGGAATCGTTGCCCAACGGTTGCATGGATCGATTGCCGAACAAGAGTAGCACACGTCCAGGCGAAAGAATACAAGGAAATCTCGTGTGCCTCTAGCGAACGATCCATAATCAAGGCCACGCGATATTTCACGGACGGAATTCTGCAGATCTGACGTTCAGATTGTCGGCGAATAGATAACCGTGAAGAAAAGTCACGCGAAATCGCAAGGAGATGCTAACAGAAGCGATATCGAGCGGAGCTAGTTCTTCGCGCCGCAAATTTCTCACCTCCTTTGCTAATCGATACCTCACAAGTGAAAATTCGCACGAATAACGACGAGATTGATCGACTGATACTTATGCTTTAGCATTGGTAATGAGCGTGGAACGACTTACGAATGCGCGAATACGTTAGGATTTAGGATACACGGAGATTCGGCTGCACGTTTCAAAAAGGCACCGAGAAGTCGCGGAGGACAGAAATTGAGAATCGTATTCTGTTGCAGAGTTAAATTATCATTATCCATATTTTATTATTAAACATATTCGTTACTATATTCTTGGAAGAAACCTGCTTGCACCTCGACTTGTGTTCTTCCAAGCACAAGCTGAGTTATGGATCGTTAACCGACGCTTAACATCGCGAAACAGATCGGAACGATCGGTAGATTAGAAGGAACTTTCTCTATTTCCTGCATGCAACAAGAACTCGAGGAACTGTCGGTATAAGTGGTAGAATTCTGTACGAAAATCAGGATCGAATCAATCTTCCCCGAAACAATAGTTCCACCCCCCCCCCCCACCGGTTGACTCGCCTCGAAGGCCTTTCATACACGGCGAAAGAAGTCGAAGGGAAGAAAAAGAAGAAGGATAAGTAGAAGGGAAGGGAAAAAAGTAGGGCTCGGAAGAAAGGGGTCGATACAATAAATCAGGATAAATCTGGAAAGCGGTGGAGCAATAAATTCGACTTCGTTTATCAGGCAGAGTAGTAACTTCTATTCGATTCCTTGCTAGCGAGCCCTTTCCGAAACTTTGTCAGCCTGATGGGGCCAACTTGACTGCAATTTTATCCCGTGAAACCGGAAGTTTTTGGCGAAATCTCGCTTAAACGGGACGCAGCCGGGTCCACACGGGCGACACCGAGTCCCGATGAAAATCCTTCGGCTAATGTATTCCAAAGCTCTCCGTCTCTAACGTCTTCCTCGTTCCTCCTCCGTATCTTCCACAGTCAATCTGATGCTGGGCCAACTAGTAATCCACTCTCCTTCCACGGTCTCCCCTTCCTTCTCTCTCTCTCTCTCTCTCTCTCTCTCTCTCTCTCTCTCTCTCTCTCTCTCTCTCTCTCTCGCAATTTCAGCCGTGTCTTCTCCTCAGGACTCGGCCTCCCGTCGTTTCTGTCTTTCCTTCTTTCAATTCTCGGGCTTGGCCGCCCACGCGGACGCGCATCCTCTTTTGCATCTCACGTCCACGCGGACCTAGAGCGCCGAGTATCGCATTCCACGCATCACCCACGTGAAAACTGGCAACTGGCCGACCAGCCGGGATGAAAGGAGGAGGAAGATCGGGAAGGAAAGAAGAGGAGATGGAAGAATGTCGCACGTGCGAGACGACGCGGCGCGGCGTGTACTACGTGCTACGAGAAATCGTAGCTGAAGCGTCTGAATAAAAGAAAAGCTGCCAGGCAGCGGGGTATAGCCGGTCGAAGGGTAACATCTAGCGAGAGGAACGCGTACAGTGATACGTAGCACGTCCTTTTCAGAAACTCCGTGTACTTCTACAGCGCTTGGTTCGATTCGTTCTTCGCGAAACAGAGCAAAATCGGATACAGTTCGCGGTCAGGAAGAAACGCACTCGTTAAGCGGAAGGAATGCAAGCTTGATTGATGATAGCGTAATTAGGTCAGGTTCTTTGGGGGCAGGCGTATTTTAGTCATAGACGAAGAGAAGCGAGCGATACCGAGCAGTTGTACCATCGCACTAACCAATTTTCCAGCGATTCACGATTCGATGTCGGTTTCCCGGATTTTCAGTAAGAAAGGGAGCAGAGCGTGGAGAGAAAAAAGTCGTTAGGTAATGTTAACTGAATAGCGTACGCGAGCGGAACGAGAATTTTCTGTGAAAACCGCACGCGATTATGCGAAACGCAACGAGCTGTCGAGGTCATTCACGGCGGACGAGTTCCATCGGTTCGAGAACGTTTTTCGGTAAACGGACCGGACCGAAAATGGCTCAATAACGAGCCGTTCTCTGGCCGAATTTTTGGTTGCGCGAGCTTTCCAGACACGAAGGAAAATAATGGTACAGGTGCGTTCGCGTGCATACAATCGCACGCCAGCCAGAAAGCCCCGAAGCGGTGCAACGTTGAAGCACACGGACCAACCCGAGTGTATACGTACGTGTACGTACGCGTAGCCATGTACAGAGAGATGTACATATACATGTACACGTGTCGCGCATCGGCCGGAGAACGTTAAATGCAAAGTGCAGGCGGACACGAGCATGTGCAACGAGAGAGCGGGCGTCGCGCTTCACTGGGCAGGCTTGTGTCGCTCGTAGCAGATTCGTACGAGAAACAAACGATAACCAGTCACAAAGGAAGTAAAATAAAAGCATGTAAAGAAAAGGCGGCAAAAAAAAAGGAGGTAGAGGGAAAGTACCGGCGAGTAAGAGAGGAAAGAAGAAAGAAAGGCAGATAGAAAAGGAAGAGAAGAGGCGCCATTTAACGCTCCAGGCAGCACGGTGCACGTTTTCTCGTCGACCTTTCACCCCGCGCTACTTCTTTCAGTCTCACACTTTTTGATAATAGACTGGAGGCGGTGTACGATGGCGCGAGAACTCGCGCGAAATCTTCGAAATCAGACTGGTTTCTGTCCTCCGCTCTGACTCGAAAACGAGGAAAAAGCGTCGTCGAGTCTTTCTTTTCTTCTCGACGACGCTTACCACCTCGAGGAACGGCCGAAAAAAGAAAACATCGCGAAATAGTGCATTAATCAGGCTAAAAGCTCCCTTTCGGACATAACCACGTTCCCTCTGTCTCTCCTCCTTTGGTCTGCCACTTTCGTCGCACCCTTTTTCTTACGACGATCTCCGCGATATAGTGGCTCGTACGACGTAACACGAGTGCCGCGCAAATGGCACGAGTTCCGGTTCAAAGACAGGGAATTCGATATTAAAACGACCTACAGAAACTGGCAGGAATCTCTACGTGGAAACTTAATGCGCCGTGTACTCGAGGCTAATTGGAGCGAAAACCTCGTTAATGTCCCCCTAAACCCCGTCGCCCCGTCGTCGTCTGGCGTTCTACCCTTCCTAGCCTAGCTACTTCTACTTCCGACCGAACATTTCAGTACTTCGAGCAACGCGCGGCTAAACGAATCTGCGTTTGCGTTTACGCTCACGTTTCCACGGATCGGGATTTCCTCCGAGCCCCTGACAGGACTGCAGCGCCGGGCAACCTGATTTCGCTAACGCGCCCTGGCTATTAATTATCTCCGAATTACCGCTCAAAGGAAACGCGAAAACCGTCGATGTTGCCGGATTAATTCATTTATCGAATTTAGTTAAGAGATCAGAGGTCCGTTATTTACGGAAACATACGTAAATACGTCCGCCGGACTGTCGAGCGTCGAACGAAAGGAACGAGAAATACTTCGCGGAAGATTACCGAGTTCTCAGAAGAGAAACCCGTTACGTGTATGACATTTAGAAATCTACCATCTTCCTGCATCTAACCGTCGTGTTACTCAATCCAACGCGAGACTAATCGCTGCGATTGCTTTCCTCTATCATCGTGCACGAACATCGATTTCGATCCTCCACCTTTTCACCTTTAAACGCATCAATCTGCACGCAACGATCGATCTTTATGGTATATCTATCGAGAGGATCCGCCCAAATACGCGTATCTGCATCTACCTCTGGACGAACGCATATAGACACCGGTCAGACGGCTGTCTCGCTCGTCGATCGTTTTTCTCGCAGCAAACAGACATGCAAATAAAAGACGAGCGTTTGATAATTCACTCACCTTCCAGCTCGACCACTTTGCCAGCCCTCTTGAGCGCCTTCACCGCCTCGTCGTGAGTCGCCTCGCGCAGATCTTCCCCGTTTACAGCCAGAATAGCGTCGCCCACGTACAGTTGCTCGGTAGCGTCCGCAGCCATCCCCTTGAAGATCTTCGAGATCAAAATCGGCATTTTATTCTCTTTGCCACCCTTGATCGAGATGCCGAGGCCGTTGTTGTCGCTTTTCACCACGCGCACGATACGTTTCTGATTGGCCACCGAGTCCGGCACGTCCGGATCGTTCAGGCTGTCCACGTTGTTGTTGTTTATGTTACCGTTGTTGAGGGCATTGTTGCTCGTCTCGCAACTCTCGTCCAAGGAGATGCTCAGATAATCGTCCTCCAACGAGACGAACACGCGATACCACTGACCACGAACTTGCGTTTCTAGAACGCCCGCGCGTCCGGACGCCGACGATGAGGCCGCAGTAGTCGTCGTCGACGAAGACGAGGACGACGTTGCCGCGGACACCACCGAACCGATCCCCATCACTCCCATCGCTGAAGTCGGTTGTCCGCTTCCGCACAGCTCAACCATTTCGATTTCCTCGCAAGCTGCACGCTGGAATTAAAGCCAACTTTAATTGGCGATTTCATTAACTTTCTACGGGTCGTGTTTCATCGCGCTAATGGGCGTATACTTGGGTATAATTTACGTACACGAGCGTCTGGTATGAAACTGCGGTCTCGGACGCGCTACGTTATGTTAGACCTTGATTTAGAATTACAATACATTAATATTTAACAGAAATGTTGGAACAACATCGTGGAATAGATTCGATCAATCTGGCAATCTTACCGACACGAAGCGAGTTTCGGATTTCTCGCAACCTATAACGTACCTCTCCACGTTGTTCCATAGTGGAATCGAGGTCGAAAGGTAGCTTCGTTATATTAACATTAACTTCGTTTAAAATATTCTACCCGCATATATATACGTTTATACGTCAATTGGCTGCTTCGTAGATCCAATCTGTACACACGAGTTTCTACAAATGGAAGCGAGATATTTTCTACCGCATTTGAATGTATCATGTATGATATACGTTGAGAGGATCGTGTCCTTTATTCTCGTATTCTATCGACGCCAAATTCTATCAGATTCTTGCGGTAAAGCCCCCTTGCAACTTTTACAAGTTGTCGTAAAGAAATTACCAGACACAAGTTTACTTTTTTTTTTTTTTTTTAAATAAGGTACAATAGAAAATATGTCTTGTACCAAAGTATACAGCCATTACCGAGTACCACGTACTATCACAAAACTTTGAAAAGCTCGAAAAGAGATCGTTGTAGCAGGCCTACAGAGACATCGAAGCGAGGCGAACGACGGTTTCAAAAAAATGACGCGTCTCTCGGCGCGGCACAACGCGATCCATAGAGTGCGACAGGGATCAATTGCGTCGTCTGTACTCGACGACATGGATAAATCAATTGTACTATGCTACGGTGAAATTCGTAATTTGAAAATAATTGATACTGGCCGGCGGTGACATGACCGACCTCTCTTTACCCCTTTCTCTGTCCAGCTAACCCCTCTTTTTCTCTATCCCGCCTATTGTTTCCATCAATCCATTTTCACTGGGCAACAATGGCGTTTACCCGTTAGTCACGGAAAATGTCCTACAAAACTGCGGACAACGGGTATAATTGCGTGAAAATTGGGAGCGGCCTCGCACACACGCTTACGGCAGCTGCTGCTCACTTTTAATTAATTAAAAGCCCCGTCGCCGTTTTGTCACCAAGAATACAGAAATATCTGTAATATCTCTATTTCATTTCGCAATTTCATTCAACGCTTCGTGAATACGTCCTGTCTCTTCCTCTTTTTTTTTTTCTTTCGTTCGACTTACGTAACCTACTCGACCGTGTGTGTTTTAACATTTTCCAATGGGCCACCATTCATACAACCTCGCTTGAATCCCGGTTTCGAGAGGAGAAAGTTTCGGACACGTGGTGCAGCTTTATAAAGGCAAACACGGACAACAAGGTGCCTTCCCCAAAAAAAATGAGCGGGAGTAAAAATGATGAAAAAACCCTTTCCCTCTCGCGGTATATTTTCGCCTCCACGTTATCGCGCGACCACGGTTCCTGGAGGCTGAATGGGAGGCCGTATCGCGCCATATTTAACCGGCGTGTCACGCCCGTACGAAATTTTTCGTCAGCTTCGTGCGGCATAAATAATTTCGTCGCGGTACCACGATACCACGCGTAAATTGGATAATTTATCAGCCGGTGTTAGACCGAATTAGCGAAAGAATCGGCCGAAAATCACGGCGTCTTGATGTACGTATACGGAAGAAAAATGCGCTCACGAGGGAAATCTGGAAATTGATTAAATGAATCCAGTCGGATCACGTCCAACTGAGACGCAACAAAATTTATAGAAAAATACGGGTGTATTTATCCGTGGTGTGCGACGTTAATTAGAACGTTGAGCCATACCGTTGCATAATTAATGTAAAATTATTAATTACCTCTGGCGTGCTTTATACAATGTTACCTGCTACAATTACATCGAGCGAGGGATATCGCGGCCGTTGCAACTAAATCTCATTACGACATGTTGACGGGGCCAGAATCGAATAAACCGCCAGGTAAAGCCGCGACGATAATGAGACTATGAAATATACCGATCTTAATTTTATGCATTTTCAAATAATTCGCCGTTCCGACCATCGTTTTTCGACGTGTCTAATTGTGGCAAGTCGAGACGTAAAAGCAGAGAAATCTGAAGATCCGTGAGACGAACCAGATATCAGCTACGGTTTGTCCCTGGCAATGAGCTCGCATAAATTCTCGATTTAATATGAATGCGTAATGGTCGCCACGAGGGCTCGTACTTGTTGTACGGAGCAACATAGAGGAGAGAGAGAGGCACAGACACTCGAGTATAACACGCTGTACATACCACTATATAGCAATATCTACAATCTACATACAGTTCCGGCTGTGTATAGTTCGTGTATATCGTGCCACATTTTCACATCGGCAATTTTGTAGGTACTCTACTAAACCTGTCATTCTCAGATTCCTGGCGCGTTCCCTTAGAATCCTAGGAATCTGAAAATTTTCATTCGAGTGTATCTTGAAATCTATTCGTTGTATTTTTCACTCATGACGTTACTTCTGCCTATTGCTATCGCCAGAGTCTTTCCACTCTACTTTTCTTTAGTTCCCTGTATTTTTTATTTTCCCTTCTTTCTCCTTCAAGATTTGTATATTAGGAAAATTCGATCACATTGACAGTACAGTAGAACCTTCAATATCCGAATTAATGCACGACTGCTCGGACGAGAAAACTCTGGGATAGTAGAAGGCGCATTTTTTCAAATAACTATTATTTCATATTTCAAAAAGAATAATGCAAGAATATTACGTAAAATATGGTACGATATAAATGTAATGCTTTTAACTGATTTATGAACTTCGTATCCCTTTTGAGGCGTAATCTTTGTTAATTCATTGAACTGCGTTGAATCATATCTTGTTCGTAGCTCAACTCATTTAAGTCTTCCAATGCCACAAATGCTTCGAAATAAGAAGGCATTTAATTCACCGTTACTTTCATTGTAATTTTGTTTGTTCAGCGTCAGAACTTAAAATGTTGCTGACAATATTTATGCAAATTACAAAACTCTCTCGCTTAATATAAATCTGGATATCGGTGTTGCTTTATCGCTGATTTATGGAAAGCATCGCTATACAGCTGAACCCAGACACTTATTTTTCAACTGCATTACAGTTTTCCTATTTCTTGAAACACCTGAGCAATTTAAATAATTACATGTTCTTTTTTTTACATTAATATCGTAGATCTTCCAAGGTTGAAGATTTTTACAATCTTTGCAACACTTTCGCTTCTTTCTAGCTTTTGAAGTATCTTTTATTTTCTTTTAACGCTTAATACAATACGCCTCCTCTTTAATATCATTCTACAAATGTATCAACCCGTACAACATTAAATTCATAGTAAAATATTTAATATAAATTTTAACGTAAAACATACAAATATAGAAAGGACGTCTAACAGTAAATGGCACAAGCAAGAAATATTTGGTTAACAGGACGTTCGGATGGTAGAACATTCGGATAAAAGTTTTCGGATACTAGAGGTTCCACCGTATTCTACAAATTTATCGTTATTTTTCAGAATGCTCAGAAATCCTGGTTAATCACGATATCAGCGGCGAGTTTCAATTACTTCGCAAAACAAGTTGACCATATTCCGCCACTAACCACGATAGGGTAAGTTTATAATTATTAATGCATTTTCGATATCCCATCGATAAGTCGTTAGGCAACGATTCGGGGGGAAAAAGCTGCAGCAAGAAAGAAAGCAATGGGACCAAATAATCATCGGGCACTGACAAACGAAGAAGCGAACGATATTTCGGCGAAATGAATTTGCGCAAAGTACATTAAAATTCGGACGCTTGCGTTCGTTTTAACCGACACAAAAAGAGCCGGGGGATGCGTGCTGAAGCGGAGCCGTGCACACGGCGAGTAAATTTCTATCGGGATGGCGAGATGGGGATGGGAAACGCGAGGGTAGTGAATCCGGTGGCGCGCAATTGAAAAACGCATTACACGTACACGATGAAAGTGCGCCGCGAAAATAAACCGCAATGCCAAAAACAGGGTGCGTTCTCGCGCGACGAAAATTAAGAGCGAAAACGCGGTTTTCAACGGAGAATCGTTAGCGTAGGATAAAAAAGAAACAGGGAAACAGGCCTAGCGCGGAGGACGAACAGCAGAGAATTCGCCATAAAGAAAAACAGAGAGCAGAGACGATTTCAAAAGGGGTTTCGGATGAAACGCGATGTTTCGGGGGGGTTGTGCGACCGGGGAGGTGGATCGCGGTGTACCGGTGCGTGAAATTGGGTAAAAATGAATCGACGGCGTGACGCGGTACCGCCATTATTCCCGAAATTCAGTACCAGGATATGTAGGTGTACGTAGCCTAGCCACCTACGTGACGCGTACGGATCAACGAGACGACGATGCAGAAAGTGCAGTCAATGTTTTTTTGGCTTTGGTGCACGTGCATCCCTGTCGTGTATCCGATAGATGTATGGGGGCGGATGTAACAGCAGCGGGAAAAAATTGACACGGCTGTACACGCAACAACGGCGTCGCAACGAAAGAAAATGGAAAAAAGAGGGGAAAGGGAAAATAAGAGAGGGGGCTCGATGTTCGTGCCGGTCAGTATAATTGAATTAACCCTTCGACGGTCGCGGTAAAATCGACGAACATTCCAAACCTTTCGTTTCGTTGTCCGCTATTCATCCAATTTATCTACGGACGTCTGTTACTTTTTTAAAATCGGTTTTTATCGCTGGTTCTCGCGTGCGGCGTTTAACGCAAGACGTTTCACAGTAGCTGCGATATTTCGTGCTCGCTAGACACGAAATACTTGCAATTCTTAATCCCATTCCATCGCGTGGAATTTTCCCCGATCGCTCTAACTTCCCCGCGTCCCTCCTTCTATCAACGATCCGCATTACAAATCGACAACACGATACTTGTTGATTCGGTACGGTATCTGGGTTACAGTGATCTCAGAAACACAATCTTACATTTGTGAACATTCATCGGAGAACACTGTAACCAAATACGCCTACGAGAGTCAATAGTCCATCTCCATATACACATCCGTCCATATATGTGTATTGGCCTCGGTCAGGTTAGTATAAGGAACGACGTACAATACGCAATACTCTTGCCACAGTATCCAAAGGTTATATGTACTAACACGCGATAGTATTCTTACGCGGATATAATATTGACAAAATAGATGACACCGTGACGCGCCAAAATACATTTCCATTAATCCCGAATGTGTTGCAAATGTGCTCGTAAATATCGTGAGTCTTCGATTCGATTCTACCTCTCGGCAGATTCTAACCTATACTATCGCAGAGCCTTCGTTAATATCTTTTTCATGCCGAACCTCTCTGTGCCTAATGACGCAAGGAAACGGTTATGTATACGCTTTTCAACAAAAAAAAAAAAAAGTATAGAAATTGTTTATCGGGAAAAAGTAAATACCTACGCAATAAAGGAAAAAATGATTTTGCTAAAAAATACGATAGGTCATACGTATATTGTACTTGGTTATGTGAAATTCGACTGTACGCACGGCACGCTCCGCCGGTAATCGGAGAATAGCGTTAGCATCGTCGAAGGTGCTCGTGTTTAATAAAAGCGTCGATATCGTGATCGTGCGGCGCGTACTTAGATATACGCGCGCGGCAGCATTATAATTAAAGTGTTTGTCTCTGGGAATCAGTCTCGTGCGAATTTTACCGCTGCCCACGTGAACACGCGCCGTGTACTTACGTCTCTCTTTGTATTCACCTATCTATGTACGGGATCGCGTGAGTGATGCATGTACATAGGTTAGACAAGGATATAAGGGGGATGATCGTGAACGTTAGAAAGATGCAGGAAACAAGAACGAAGGAGAAAATAGAGAGAGAAAGAAAGCGCCATGTCTCGTCTGTGAAGTCGGGTCCCCCAGACGCATGTATACGGCACTGTCGTGCCCCTCGCAAAAACCAATAACCTCGGCAAACGTCGAGCACCGGTTGTTTATGGCCCGAAAGAGAGAACAAGAGGCGGAAAGGGGAAGAAGGATGGACAGAAGGAGAACGAGAGAGCAAGGTGAGAGGTAGGGAAGAGGAAAAAGAAAACAGCCGTCGCACACGAGAAACGAGGGAGGAAACACACATCGCTCCAAGTTCCAGATCATTTCGTACCTGCAGCACAACGCGTCGATACTCCACCATCGACCGGTATACCCTTTGTCCAATAATTCGTAATCGTGTAGTGTATTGTATTACACGACGACGTGGATTCGCTGGTTCTTCGTTTTACAACCTCATGCTCACGCGATCATTCCTTCGTTAATGAGTTCGAATTCTTGCACGAACACGCGAAATTTCGCGGAAATGGCACAAACGACCGAAGGTTGAAAAAGACTGTGAAAAACACGAAGGCGTTGAAATGCCGCAAAAAAAACGCCATCTAATGTTCTACTCCCACGGTCACGTGATCACTTAACACATTACCGACCAATCGGTAAGAACTGTCCTTTCTGCATAAAGTATATTCTTCGCTAACGATAAAAACAGACATAGGTACTCGACATGTTTGGCAATTTTGTTTTATCGAATCGTCAAATTTATATTTCAGACGTTATCACACGCTTTTACATGCTTTGTAAATAATTAAATTTAAGAACGTTACTTGGTACGTGTTGCTTACGAGAAGTGCACGGTGGCCATAGTATAGTCAAATTTAATTCGACGAATTAACAATCAATTCTCGCACGAATATACAAAACTGCCACATGTCGCTTATGAGAAATGCCCGGTGACCGTCTTACTAACTTAAACCTAGAATAATTCAATGATAAACAACGAATTGTCGCACGAACACGCAAAATTTCACGCAAACGACACACACGACCGAAATTTGAGAAAGACTGTGAGAAACATGGAGGGCGGCGAAATACCGCGAAAAATAAACGCCATCTAATGTCCTGTTTCTACGGTCACGTGACCATTTAAGATGGTAGCGGGAAAAGAAGGCGACCAAGTTGAATGGGATACCGTACGTGATTCTGGCATGTTTCTAACGGATCAAGGAAACACCGCGGGGCTGTAGTTGAAATTGGAGTTGCAAGAATCCCGAGAATGCGGAACAGTGAATCTCTCAAGGAGCAAGTTGGGGAACGAGAGAAATTGAAAATCGTATGGTAACGCTTACACCATGCCGTTTTAAAGCTTTACACTTTGTGCGTCGAACTTTTTACGCTTCACGCTCGAAACTTATCAGAGCGAGAATACGAGCGGAATACCGAGCGCCCAGCGCGCCCAATTTTTTTCCTCGCTTTGATCTCTCCGCTCGTGCGCATCGATTTCTATCTTATTTTATACATATTATATAAAAAGCAGCGATCTAGAAACGAGGCATAACGCATACGTCAAATAAAAAAAATTTTAACGACGTAACGACGTTCGTATCTCCATAGAACGGAGCACATCGATTGATACGAGCCGAAACGTCGAAAAATTCGTTCGGCTCGCATCGCCGTGTCATCGTTAAAAATATACGCGTAATAGAACAGGTAAATCATTGAGACCCTGACATTGACGCAGAGAATTAACGAACACTGTTTTCGTATATTAATGGAAGAGTAACAATGGACAACGTGCGACGTATGCTTTATACGAGTCACAGGCAAAGAAACGTTTACTTTTTTTTCCTTACATACCTCAAATAAAGGCGAAACAATGACGGTAGGCGAACCAAGGAAAACAAAACAGACAGAGGTGAAGGGGGCAGGCGTGCTTCGGTCCAATGCAAAATAAACGTGTACGCTCGTTATAGCCGATGGCTTCTACGATGATTTACCGTTTTCCGCGTGTGTATGGGCATATGACTTCCGGTAGGCAGTGGGAGGCACGACGCCTGGCCTGCTTTTCTTTCTTTGGCTAGATCAGAAAACTGTTCCCCCGTCTAAATCCGAAAAGTGTCCGGTGTGCTCGTCCTCCGCCACCGTCTCTTTCTTCTCTCGTTCACGCCACGATGCGCGTCATTTGCGGCCGGTTAATACATTCGACGATCCACGATAGAGTCAATGATATAACCGCCCGTCGGTTCGCCTTTCAGCAGCCTCGACATGTTTCACCGGCCTTCTTTCTTTCGTCCTCGATTGGAAGCACTCCGATTCCGTGAGACTCTCGTCGAGAGAACACGCCTCCGCGTTTCAGTTCCCTATTTGCGATCCACTCTCCTGGACTACTACACTCAACCCGTTGCTCACTTTCGCCGTAGGACTCGCGTTTGTAATTCGACCTAACGACGTAAATTCTTTTACACTGGAGTAACCGATCAGGCGCGCGCGCGCGCGATCGCCAATGCGTCAACTTCAGGCCGTAATGCCGTTTTTTTCAGTGCCTATGTAACAGCAACGCCTCCTGCCTAAACGTTCGGGACGAATGTCAGTCGCCCCGATCGTACAACGAGCAATTAATTAGCCGACCGCTTGACACGCCGTTAAACACTGACCGTCCAACTAGAAGCACGAATAATTGAGACAACCGAACGTGTTCGAATGTCGCTTCGTAATATCGTTCCCGCACTCCGAACGCGGAACCAAGGATCCACGAGAATCGTCGTTGCACTTAAGATGTTGCAACGACATCGACGGATATCGAACGAACGAAAGAACGAACGGCGATGTATTCCGGAAGATCCTTTCGAGAACTACAGCCGGTCGTGTAAGTGAGTGATTGAATCCTCGCGAGGGGAACGTGACGCCAAAATTTTCTAACAAAGACGTATCTCGTGTTCCCCGCGTTTACATTAGCGAACTTGAAATTATCGTTGTACCAATAAACTATCGAC